>JAMPIV010018933.1:0-11918 GCA_024509875.1 Oreohelix idahoensis
CAGGGAAGTACCTAGGTTTTATTTTTATATTTATCTTAGTTCTTATGTGTCCTATCTAGCCTTCACTTTCTTTCCTTTCCTGACGAAGGCCTTGTGGCCGTAACGTAGACTATTTTCTTTGTCTTTTGTCCTCGTAAGACGAATCACCTTTTTTCGATTTTTTTTCAAACCCATCCATTGCATTAACTTTAACACTGACAGCCCTATCAACTGGAACACACAATTTAGGACAACTTGACACTTACTTTGACACTAAGAATGTCCGGAAATTTAAGTTACTTCATATTTTGAGAAACATTGCCTACTTGATGAGAGGCGTGTACTATTAAATGACTAGTGTAAAAGCCCGCCATAAGACGGAAATTAAATTCAAAAGCACCAACACCTAACGGCAATTTTACTTATTCAAAAGTATTTTTTTTAAACCACTGTGCATCACCACAGTACACGAACGACGTAGCAGTAGCGATGATCCCAATGTGTGTATACGGGATCACACATTCTATAAATATATTTTTGTGCACACCATCATTTGCGCATTCTTCTTTGGTAAGTGTTACTATTTTCGGGAGAGTACATATAAGGGAAACAATACAATTTATGTCTAACTTTCAACCAAGGTTGCATCCCTTAGCGTTACGCACTGACTGAAAAAAGCTGGGATTTTATATATAGGATACTGACGAAATCGTACAAGCATTTCATATGAAAGACATAATTTTTCTTTGTGTCCTTAATCATTGGTCCATCCCCGCAACATGAAACAGACGATTGCCAAGTCTGTTGAAACAATAAAAATACAATATTTATACCAATATTGTTTTATCAACATCAAGCATGGACGCTGGCAAATGAAGACGAAATGTCATTGCCAGTAAAATGCTATCTTTCGAGAAAATACTTAACTGATTCCGTACGCAAGATCTAATAATAGATGCAAAGGCCGAACGCTGTAGACGTAAGATCTTTTAAAAGACGCTGATTTATTTCATTGTTTCTTTCTATTCTGATATTTTATACTGCCCGGAATTTATCTCGAACGGAAGTAAACACAAAACTGGGCAAATTTCAACAAGCTTCAACGTCTTTTATTTGCGTTTGAACGGATTTTTTCACATTTATCTTCATCTTTAATCGTGTTTTGTCGTATCGCCATAATGGCCGAAAAACACACAGGATATGTTACTAATATGTGAACAGTGAACAAACTGTGTGATCAACCATAACTTTCTTACTTTTTCTGTGTTTCTAAATGGATTACCTGCACAAAGAGAGCAGTGAAACTGTATTGTGATAACAATTTATGTTACAAGCCTTACGTAAGTCGAAACTTTTTGTTCAAAATTTCAAGTTATCTTTTTTCCGTGTACATGTTATCTGTTATAACATAAACAAAACATAAAATTAGCTAGAAAGGCATATGGATTTATATTGTTCATCCAATGTAATTTAATTTGATATATAATATGTTATACTTAACTCATGATTAGACACACATTGTCAGTAAACGTAAATTATGTATGTGTAAATTTTTGGGGCTTAAAAATAATTCCGTCCAGAGCTGAAAATAATTACGTACGGAATCAGTTAATGAACACGAAATGGTCAAATCATTCACGATGGTGAGATAGATTTTTTTTTGTTTTTTGGTTCGGTTTTTGCCTTCTTCTGGCGAGACGCGTTCCTTTCAACATATAGATCAGAGCGCATTTACCATCCAAAAACAAGACAACTCTTTTGACTGCCAACCCGATCAGCGTTTATAGATACTAAGTCCTGAAAAGGACTAAAATTATCTACCTGAGTAATCCTTATGGTGATACATAATGGCGATACACGATTGTGAGAAACGACAGTTTGGTGAGACACGATAGCGAGAAACGTTTTTCCAGCTTCATAAAGTTGGTTTACCAGTTCCCTTCCATGTGTCCTTTGCCTTCCCTAACTCAACAGCGGAGTCAGAAAACCCATTGACTGCTGTGTAGACTGGAGAGTGACGCCACCAGGCTTCGAACCTGAGCCGATAACTTTGCCACGAGAGAGGCAAGCGCAAATAGCACTCTGCCAATCGGACTGTCTCCTGTTAAAAGGGGGTATACGCTTTTGAGAAAGTTCATTAATAATTATAGAAATCAGCCGACACTTTTTAAACAATGAACCGAAGCAGAGACAGGTGTTAAAAGAAAGACCTTATAAATAACACTGACACTTGAATTTAGTTAGTAAACTTGTACCATCTAGCAGACGCTTAAAGAGATACCTCAGTAAAGCATGCCACAGAATTACTGTTGATAGCCGATGGTATGAGAGTTAAAGGAAAACACAAAACTAATACAAGATACAGGGTGGGAAGACTTAGCTTATGAAAACATTCATCTACCTCTCGTATTCCATCGTAAAGTCCTACTGCCTTGATGTGTCCGTATTGTCCAATTACACTCAAACATGGCAGAGCATTCAATCGGCGTTGAGATCTCACAGACGTCTGCACAGACACGGCGTAATGCCATTGGTCAGTCTCCTTGTTGCTCAGCAACGGCAAATACGCCCACTAAGAAAGAAATTATAGATACACCAAAGACGCAGTGTATTACGGCAATGTTATTTTCATAGCTTTAAAAAAAAGATAAGTAGCTAAAATATCGAACATTAATAATTGTTTAATTGAAGTACAGAATAATATCTCTAATAGAGGCCCCGCCCTTTCTAAAATAAAACCAATTTTTATTAACGAATTCAAATTAAAACCTATACCATACACTCATACATTAATCTTTATTACAAATGATTCCTGTACTGTCTTCAGTTCTCTTTTCCGTGTGTTTTTCGGTCCCCTTCTACTCCCTGACCCTGGGGGTTCCAGAATAAGGGCTGTCTTGTTAAACTATCTGCTGGTAGCTTTAGTATGTGTCCTTTCAAATGCCAGTGTTTTATTTTCACATCTTGTTTGGCTGGCCGTTCTCTAATTTGTTTTCCATTAGTTCCACATTGGTGATCACGTTTGGAGAAGACACTGATGATGAACAGAACACACGTTGAGAAACCTGATGATAACAATCTATAGCATGAAGGTCAATAAATGTCTGACACCAGGCATCCTCGCCACCCTCCTACTCTGATATCAGACGGTTCTTTAAGTTGTCCTTCATACTTGTGCATTCAATGTCTTCCCATGCTTTTTAAAATTAAGTAAAAAATCTTCAGGGTGACTATATAATTCCCTATTAGTTTTCATAGTTAATCCCTTATCCAAACTGTGAAATGTCTTCTCAAATTTCAACTATTAAGATTTTTATTTTTTATTACTAAAACTACTCACAACTAACAAAGGAAGTATAAAAAGTAGCAATAAATAATAATTTGTAAATATGCTTACAATCTTTCCGTCTTTTTATTTTTTTTATCGAATAGTTTCTGTAAAGGTAATGGAGACGAACAAAACATTTTAAGGTTGAACATGCACCGTGTAAATTGCTGCTACAGAGGCAAGAACGCCCACGTTTCAGCAGACAAACACTAAGCATTAACAGGATTAAGAGTATTTCAAATTTTAAACGCAAAAGTTCGATATAACTAAAATTTTAGGCTTCCAAAATCATAACCCAGAAATTGAAACTGGTTGGAAGCCCTATGTATACTGGGTTATCAATGGATTCTTCATAACCGTCGTTCGTGGTTGTTGTTCTTTTTTTTCCCCCACGTTTAAAGACCCCACTTACTTGGTTGGAGTCCCTTATGTCTATACGTCTTAGTATAAGAGTAACAGCTACTGTTAAGGCGAGGATGACGCAGTTTATTGCCAAGACGTACGGACTGTCTGCAAGTTTCTCATCGAAGTTCAGGAACAAGGAACTAAAGTCTATGGTCTCTGGAGCAATGACGATCTCACTGAGGGAGAAAGCTCCGAGGAAGTTGGTAGTGAATCTGACGCTGCCACTTGTGCTCACATTAGTAATCTGTTCAGAAATGGAAAACAAGATAACAAAAGAAATAATAAAAGAGAAATCGAACAATGCGGTTATGACGTTCCCTGCTCACTCAAGTCTTATGCGGTAGTAGTTAAGCCACACAGCTTCATTGCTCGAGTGCAACGGCTGGCAATACATAAACTGTAAAGATCTACTTTTGGAACACTTGAGTTCTCTAATTATCTACCTTGACAAAATCATGTGTATTTTCAGAGTATTTGAAACTTAGAATAATTGTAGTCTATATGTAAATTTTATTTGTGCAGGATAATCTGCGTCCTTCAAGTCCATCAACAAATCCGTGAAAAATTCGAACAATGTGATAATTTACCGAATGTTAACTACACTTCAAGGAAAAGATCACGTTACTGTCTCATTAAGTTCACAATGAAAAGTGAATTTTTGTAAACTAGCTCGTGAGTTTTACTGAGAACGCAGAACAAGTAAAATGTAACTCTCATTGATACCGCACTACCTCTACATCTCACGGTAGAAGGGGAACGACTAAGTAAGTAGATACCCCACTTTTAAATGCAGCCGGGAGAATCATCATCATGTGACATATTCTTTCCAGAACGTTGTCTCCATTACAGCTGCTCTGAACGCATCACGATTCTGGGCAAGTCGACCTGCATCAGCCAAAGACAAGTTCAGACTCTCTGTGATGTCCTGGGTCCACCGTCGTCTAGGTCGACCCCTTCCCCTTTTTCCATGGACCATGCCTTCCATCACTGTTTTTTCCAGACTATTATGTCTTTTTATATGACCGAAAAATGTCAGCTTCCTTATTGCGATGGTATTTAGGAGCCAATGTTCCTGTACGTTTAGTGAGTGCAGTACTTCTCTGTTGGTCTTTTTTTCTGTCCAGGGTATTCTCAACATCCTTCTGTAGCATTTCATTTCGAATGATGTAATCTTTTTTGCAACTCTTTTATTGAGTGTTCAAGTCTCGCAGCCGTATGTTGCTACTGGGAATATACATGCTCTGATCAGTTGTAACTTTGTTTCTTTGCTTGTGCCTTGCCATAGGTTTTTCATCTGTATTAGCTTATGTGAAGCAATTGCAAGTCTTCTTTTAATTTCTACTGCACAGTCGCCAGAGCTGTTAATGATTGATCCTAAGTATTCGAATTCATTGACACTTTCCAGTTCTTCGTTATCAATTTCAATTTCTGGTTTGGTCTTTACTTTGTCTGTTGTCAATACTTTGGTCTTCTTGGTGTTTAGGTATAGATTCTGGGCCTCGCTGTGTTTTTTGGTGGACAGAAGTAATTGTTCAAGTCCTTTTGGGTTGGTCGATAGGAGGACTGTGTCGTCAGCATATCTGATTTCCGGGATCTGGTACCCGCCGATGTTAAATGAGTCAAACTCTGTGTGTTCTTGGTCATCTCTTACGTTTCTCATGATATTCTCGGCATAAATGTTAAACAGGTAAGGGGAAAGGGTACAGCCTTGTCTTACTCCTTTCTGTACTTCAAACCATTCTGATGTTTCCCCCTCTATTCTTACGGCTGCCTGTTGTTCTTGGTACAGCAGTGCGATGAAATGTATAAGGTGGAGAATGTTAGACCCAAATGTCTCTAGCTATTTCCACGTGTGTAAGTATGTCTACACTTTAGTTCACCTTCATTTAGATTATTAGATCACCACTTCAGACTGGCATAGGCACACACACTTTCATGCTCCCTGTATTTAACACTATCATGTGCGACTCATGTCAAGTATGACAATTAAATGCAGAGTGGTCAGTTATGAAGAAGCAATAGTGAGGAATAAGATAAAAAGAAAGTCAACAATTTATATTAAATGTGAAACGGATAAATCCAGTTTGTATCTTCAATCCTTCATAATCCGAGTCTACACATTGCTTATTTGGCATCTAATCGGAAAGAAGCTAGCATACCTTACGTTCCGATAGTAGAATTCACAAGATAGGACATCATACACTTCCTAATTTACAAGGAAGCAAATCCACACCCGCGTTTGTATACGTCGATGGTGCAACATTTTAGTCATCTGTTTATCATGTCCTTACAAGTTCATTCGCATATATCGAGTTCAACTTACTCAAAAGCTTATCGCCTGAGTCAAGTTAAAGAATGCACAGGTTGCTTCTGCTATATATATGAAGTTCAACATACTTGAATCTTATTGCCTGAAGCAAGATCACGCACTCACTAGTTGATTCGTCTAGATATATAAAGTTCAAATTACTCGAATGCTTACAAGTATAGCCTGAACCAAATTCAGCTACTCAATGCATCAGTGCATGAAGTGAATTCATCTACCCTAACCGTGTATTGCACGATGCAAATTCATTCTATCAAGCTTCATGGCACAAAACACATTTGTTACCGGAAGATCATTTCGTGAAGAGCTCCAGTCTAGTCGGTGCCCTTTTCAAGAGTAGAGAGCAGGCATTATCCGGAGACAACGGTCAACAGTAGTAGACGCTAGAGATTTTCAAGCGTTGAGGGATTATACGTCTGAAAAAGTTCTCATGCGACACGTGCAAGTGTTTCAGTAACAAGTACTCGTTTTGGAGATAACCCACACGGCGTAACATACAACAACATTGAACAGTCGATGCATACCTGTGTATTATCATACAATGGAGGACATATAAAAGACTCATGGACATTGCAGATTTGTCATCAGTAAGGTAACACTTACTATAATCCCGATCTTTCATCATTTCATTATTGACCTACATTTCAATTTCATATTTAATTGAACTACACTTTTACATTTCCATCAGTGTTTTAATGGGTCTTTCACACTTCACGGCCTTTTACCTTCGAACTAACCCTATAAGTTTATAGTATTTAAACTAAAAAACAGGTATAGCATCTGTTGTTGATTAATGCATAACTATTTAATTTATTCACATTTAATGTATCTAGTTAATGTCCCGTGTTAAGTGTTTACTTATAGGTAAAAATCTTTCATTTTTTTTAGGTTTGGGGTGTTCCTTTCTTTATCTGTGATCTTAGTGCAGAAAGTCAATACACTTTAAGGTGAAACAAGTCAACTTTCCATTATTGATATTGATAAGACTATCTATGATGTGGAGAGCGTTTAGCCGCTTTGTCCCTCTTCTTGTCTCGTATCTCAAATATGTCCTCTTTCATTCTTAAACGAGTCAATTTCTGGAGACTTTCTTGGACAATATTCATAGGCCATTCTCATTATCTGTAGCGGTGCGACAATTAGTGCACCCGCTTCGAATCACTGGTACAACAAACACTGGATGACTGAATTGTTTCTACAAAATTAAACACAATTCACACAAAAGCCCCTGCGGAAACGTAAGGATAATGTTCTTTGGGACGTTTGATAACCACTAAATCACAGACCACGTTGTTTTCTGTGTGCAAAGATGGATATTGCGGCGACTTTTTTCGATCTTTCTTTCACTACGGCAGTAGTATCAGTACCTTTTTGTAGTGATTTTATTGTGATTTTTTCCGCGTCGCACCTTATCTTTTCTCTGTGCACTGAAGTAGATATTATGTATTTTCCTTCCTTACAACTGCTCACACAGATAAGTCATCACGTCCTGTTTTGATTCTCCCTTCCCATCCTAAAACATTTGCAGGAAGCGGCTGAGATAAAATTAGCTGACAACCATCGTTGGTTATATTTCACAGCCGCGGCCTACATCAGAACATCAGCTTAAACACAAAATCCGCCCAGTGAATGTGTTAATTGCTGAATAAGGCCAGAGGTCTGCGCTCGTCGCCGAGCTGGTAATCCGGGATGACACATTTTGGAGACAGACAGGACNGACAAGATTACTTCCGATAAAGTAATAAGATGTTACTTCTTACACACATTGCTGAGAGAGTTTACCGAAGTATTTGTGAGTTGGTACACAAGGCATCGGAGGTTTGATTTCCATATATTGGAAACGTGACCTTCGGAATATTTTGAAATTACCCCACTCAACATTTATGTTTGAAAAAGATTGGAACTTTTGCTTAGCTTCATAACAAACAGTTGCGGAGGAGGACAGTGAATATAACCTGACGCGTTTCAGAGTTAAGACAATGTGAGATTTACGCTTGCCAAGACAAAACCAGACTCTGCCAGAGTGAATTCAGAATTTCAATTTATCATACCGGAGTTTGTGAAACAATCTTGAAGGACTTACATAGCCCAGGAAAACCATTTTAATAAGGAAGGCTGAGGAAACTGAAACACACGGGGTCATAGAGAAAATTATCTTATAAAAGTAACGACAAACTGTAGCGGTCAGTTTGCTGAGCCTCTCCATGTAAAAGTGCTTGATTAATAACTGGGGACATTATTTTGTATTTCCTAGTCTAAGGGCATTAATCCAGGTTTTTGTTGGGATGATTGTTGACAGAGTAGTGATCTCACTTGTCTGTTATGTCTGTGGTCTGTTTTGAAAACCGATGTCATTTTTTGGCCTGGGATATTGGTTTTCAAAAACCGTCTACTTTGAGCGAATGCTTCCAAAAGGTCTGGCGCCTCAGTGCGCAAGCGTGACTTGTGGTTGGATTTGTGGAAAGCCATTGCCCGACTAGAGTATCGGGCTTGTGTTTAAGAGATGTCAAGATGTCTCTTGGATATGTTCCCTCTGTGGTTCGACAAGATGTCGTATATTAATTAAGGTGTGATTCTCATCTGCCGTGGGGGTTGGAAGGCGATGTGGAGAGTGGTTTTATTTTATTTCTGAAGGGACAGAAGGTAATTGACTCTTTGAACTGTTTCCCTTATTGGTAAGAGATCTTCATGAACTGCGTATTAGTCGATAGTTTTATGATTCTTTCCTGAGCGGGAAAACGTACACCTGTACGTATCGTTGAAAGGAAGTCTCTACGTATGTATTCATGATTATGCACTAGGCTTTGCATGCCCCGAAGTTATATATATCTAGGATTGTTCTGTATACCCGCATGGCGGCGATCGCTGATTATACAAGCGAGGGATTCCCCTTGTTTTGATGAAGAATCACCCGGAGGCCATTTGAACTGTGAGTCGGCCATTTTTTGGACGGTCCTGTTGGAGACATCTGATATCGTGACATACTGATGTCAGAGTAGAGTTTTGATTAAACTCACATAGGGGATATATCTTCCTGTGAAGCTGATGATTGATGAAACATTGGTACGAGATCAGCTTTTACTAAATTCATGCCTTCTGGATGATGACTGTATTTACTTATATCAATGACCTGTTCAATATGACTGTTGATATTAAAGTCGGCATTCCAGCCGCTTGTGGTGAAATAAAGTCCTGGTAAAACGGTCAGAGCTGTTCCAGGAACTCAATGAATACATACCTGTGTAATTAATAAGAGAGTGTGTTGTTATGGTTCCTGGCCTAAACCTTTCTACTTCCTTCCACGAACTTTCAACTCGCATTCGCCAAAACAAAACAATGAGAATCACTCAAGGACAACCACAATTATGAACAAGAACTACACTAATGCCAACATTGTTTGCGTCCCTAACCAATGACTGTACCGCTCATGTCAGCCAGTATTGAGCTGATTTCCTACTTATACTGCTACTGGTCATATTCGTGTACATAATACCAATTAATATTTAACATTGGGCCAAGCTGTATCCTATGCTATTTGGGTCACGGGCACCCGTCACGCTTCAACGCATACGGTGACGTTCAAGACTATTGACATTGTCGAGCCTTACACAATTAAGAAACGGCTCGTACACTACTACTGGCCTTCAATAAATCTCCCAAGATTCAACACCTTAACATTTATAAACTGTCTTTAACACCCCCGTGTAAGAGGCCTAATCAAGTGCCTTAACTTCATTCATCTGAGCATTTTACATTCTATATTTTTCATTACTAACATGTGAACTACTATTTATATATTACCATGTGAATATTAATATGTGAAAATCGCTAGTGATCTACTCTAGAATCCTAGAGCAGAGACTCCGACGCCTAGCTGAGCCACAACTGGATGAGGTCCAGTGCGGATTCCGAGCGAAACGAAGTACTCAAGACCTAATCTTCACACTCAGATAGTCTGTGGTGAAAAAGGCCATTGAGTATAAGAGTGGAGATCCATCTTTTTTTTCAAAGATTCTCTCGAAAAGGCGTTTGACTGGGTTCCCCTGGAGCAAACTTTGGGATTTGTTTGGCAAGGAAAGAACACATCCAGCAACCTTGATTCATGCTATACAGAGCTTCTACAAGTCTTGCAGAAATTATGTGAGGACAGCAAACCATAAGTCAGAAGAGTTCAGGACACCCACTGGTGTAAGACAAGGTGATATCCTGTCACCTTATCTTTCCATACTCATTCATGGACGATGTCATCAAGGCATGTAAGGAGAGAACAAGAAAGTATTCAGTGGGGTACTGGAAGATGAGACAGGTCTGTATTTCGGAGCTGGCATTTGCTGATGATGTTGCCCTGATTGCTAATCAGAGGCACATCTCCAATTCACCAAAACTCCAATGACCTAAATCCCTGAGAGAGAGAAGGAAGATAGATGGGCGAGATGAGGAAGAGGGATGGTCCCAAATAAGCGAGGCTCTAAAAACCAAAAGCCAATGTGTGATAGATGTTGATCACCTGAGAGAGGAAAGAAGACATCAGAATTAAGCTGTGGAAGAACAAGGTCCTGGGAAGCAGGTCGATTACCTCTTTAGAAATTTTAGCATATCGGAATACGCTATAGATTACATTAGACTACGAAGCAAGGGAGGGCAAGTCAGACTCGTAAGAGTTGGCGCAGTCGAAAGCAAGCAAGCTGGTGGAGACTTTTGTCCATGGGCCATAATAAATCGAGGGATTCCTCAGCCAAGTGTAGAGGTTGGTCTAAGAATAACGACGAAGGACTGGTAGACAGCTCACACTATTGTTCCAGCTTGAACATATAGGAATGCGGAGTCCGTGGGGCAATGACTACAACCCATAAAAGCCAGATCCAAACCTCAGAAATGAGGTATCTGAGGAAGGTGGTTGAAGTAACAAGAAGAGACATGGTACGCAACCAGACGATTCTTCAATGCTTTAAATCCACTCCTGCTGACCAAGTAGAAAGTCCCAATATATGTTGTTTGGCCCAATGTCTGCAGAATGGGAGAAGACAGGCTACCACGACAAGCATGGGAAACAAAGAGCCAAGGATCCAGACCCCCAGGACGACCCAGAGTCCGCTGGGAGGACAACATTAGACAATCTTTGAAGGACCGAGGACTAGAATGGAACCAGGCCAGGAGGAAGACAGCCGATAGGATAGTCTGGCGCTCTCTCTTCCAAACCTCTACACCTCACGGTAGAAGGGGAACGACTAAGTAAGTAAGAAAATCGCTAGTGGATGTCCAAGTCATTTGAAGCTGGTAACCTCATTATATAGAATGATGCTTTCATGAACCACCACTGCTAGGATTGGTGACTGCTTTATTGCTAGCTCCTTACAGATAACTAAAAGCATCGGTAGTCCCAAGTTAAATGTGGAGCAGGGAGGGAAAGATGAAAGAAATGATGTACATTCTAATTATAATACTTACAGTTTCAAACAAGTGTAAATGTCTATGTAAACATATTCACTTTAAATTTAATGAATAGTTTCTACAGCTTTTTCAATCAGTTTTTGTAAATGTAAATGGAAAACTTAGTTCAGTGTATATTGTGAACACTTTTCATACGTGGAGATGTAAATGTAAACATTTTCTTCTGTCCTATTAACCTTTTCATTTAAATGTAAAAATAAGGTAAAGCTATTCAATTTAAATGTAAAGAAAATTTCTCGCGAGGATTAAGTTTAATTCTATCGAGGGTAAAAATCTGAGATATCTATGATAGGTTAGTAATAGGAGAAAGGGGGACACATAAGTATGTGTCGGGAACGCAATATGAGAAGCGTTTCGTTTCTATTCTTTTACCATAGTTATGGTTGGTTGTTACCACTGAAGGACATAATCTCTGGAACAAATGTTGAG
>JAMPIV010018934.1:0-11908 GCA_024509875.1 Oreohelix idahoensis
ACGAAAAGTTTTTGGTGATCGTTGCTGATCTTTGGTTAGGTTTCCATTGGTATGTGTTTACATTGTTTGTAGTTGTGTACATTTTCAATGTTTCATTCTGCAGTGTTTTACCATTAGTCTTGTTTTTATCAGTTAATAGTAATTAGTTTAAAGTGAGGCCTATGCTAATGGCATGTTACTTGACTCCCATCTGATTGATATAAATGAATGATGAATAGTGTCGTGCACTATTGAATGAGAAGTGCACTTATGATCAAGATTTGAGTGCTGATATTTCATATACAAGTTCTTTGATTGGAGACTTGTTTCCCACAGAGACTGGGATAATATAAGGTGATGTGAATATACAAGTGCTTAATTAAGACTTGTTAGACTTAGGTTTGAAATAAATTAGTTAATTATTTCAGGTTTTGGACTCATATGTTAGACAACATGTACCTAATTTGAGACACTTATATTGAGCAGTAGGTAAAATTCTGAAAATAAAAGACTTGGAAAAGAAGCTGAAAATAAAAGACTTGAAAAAGAAGCTGAAAATGAAAGACTTCAGATGCAGGCTCAAGCTGAAGAAAGGAAGTTACAAAGAGAGTCTGATGAGAGGAAAGCAAAAATGGAACATGAAGAAAAACTCTTAGCTTTAGAGTTGGAGAAATTGAAATTGACGAGCATGAGTAATGGTAATGATTCAAACAAGGGTTCATCTTCTGGGAAGGCTAATAATGATACTTTTAAGATTAAGTTACCAACATTTAGTCCTTCCAGTGATGACATAATGTTCTATCTGGACAGATTTGAACAAGCATGTACAGCTCATAACATAGACAAAGCAAAATATGTTTATCAGTTATCAGGGATACTGACAGGTAAAGCTCTAAGTATATTAAATATGGTGGATGAACCTGACAAGAGCAATTATGAGGTTGTCAGGGCCGCTTTGTTAAAGAAATATCAGCTTAACGAAGACGGCTATCGTCTACAATTTAAAAACATGTTACCTGAAAATGGAGTTGAATTCTCCGAGTTTATTGCAAGAATACGCATTACTTTCTCACGATGGGTTGAACTATCTAAGACGGAAAAAACTTATGAAGGACTTATGGACTTAATACTTAGAGACAAAGTCATGTCGTCTGTCAATGAGTCTTTCCTTGCTTTCCTTCATGAACGTAAACCTAAAACAATAAAAGAAATGGAAGATTTCTGTTGCCAATACGTAACTGCGCACCCACACATAACCATGGGTAACTCTAAGGTGAAAGAAGGTTTACCAGTTGCTTCGGCAGCTCCGTATGGTCAAAACTTTGCTCGTAGATCCCAACAAAATTTTGATAGAAAGGGCAGCGGTAATTTCTGTCAAAATCATGGAAACCAATTTCATGGTGATTCTTCTTCGAAGAATTGGAGACAACCTGATAGTGGTCGTTACTATCACCCTAATAATTATAAGCATTTCAAAAGAGGATATGGTAATAGAGGTTATTCCTGCCGAAGACCTCAGAACCAAACAAATAGATGTTCGCATCAATGTGAACATGATAGTAATCGTGGAAACTGGAATTCGAACCAGTATAACAATTACAATAGAGACAATAATAACTGCAGAGATAATAATAACTCTGATAACTTCAGAGGTAATAATAGTCGGGGTAGATCTCAACACAAAAAAAAGAGATATCAGCAGGCTAATGCTGTACAACAGGAAACTGAGGCAGCCTGTAATCATGTTGTTGATAGTAAAAACTTTGACGCTGTCACTAGTTCTGCTTTTGACTTTGAGAGAGCAAACAAATGCCCCCAATGCAGTACTTTATTCGAACCGGGTACCATAACTACTTTGAGTTGTGGTCACCCACTTCCCGCTCTTCCTGCTGCTGTTGCGCATGACGGGAGGGATTCTTTAATTCTACATAAGGGTCTTGTTAATGATACTCCGGTCTCACTACTTTTCGATTCCGGATGCACCACTATTGGTGTTAGACAATCGCTTGTAGATCCATCTTGTGCTACAGGAAGGGTTATTAAATGTGTCACATTTGGCGGCACTCTAGAAAAATATCCTACTGCTGTAATTCGCATTGCCACTCCTTTCTTTACTGGAGATGTGCATGCTTGTCTCTTACCTAATCCTATTGCGGACCTTATTATTGGTCGTATTCACGGAGTTAGGGAGTGTACCCCACAGCAGATTGCTGCTTGGGAAGATAATAACATGCAAGCTACAAATGCAGTAGTTACAAGAGCACAAGCTCTACAAACACCCGAAACTTCACTGAATAGTGATAATGAAGTTGATAGCCAAGATAGTCACTTAGTAATCACTCGTGACTCTTTCATAAAATTGCAAGAAGAAGATCCTTCTTTAAAAAAATTCTTCGTTCTTGCGAAGAAAGGTGATCCCAATCAGGATACAAATAGAAAATCTTGGATTGCAATGAGAAACGGCGTACTTGTACGTATGGTACAAGATTCGACTACGTCGGCACATTCGCAAATTCTTGTTCCCAAGAGCATGAGAGTCCAAATATTACAACATGCTCATGACTCGCAATGTGCTGGACATATGGGTTTTTCCCGTACGAAGTCGAGAGTCCTTGCGGCTTTCTTTTGGCCTTTTGTCAATAAGGACATTCGTATTTACTGCCGATCATGCAAGGTATGTCAGGAGGTCAAATCTAGAGGACCACGACATGCTGCGCCTATCCAGGCTGCTGACATTCCTATTCGGCCGTTTCAGAAAATGGCCATAGATATTATTGGCCCTTTTAAGGTCAAGTCGGCCAGAGGACATCAGTTTATCCTTACATGTGTCGATATGTGCACACGTTGGCCAGAGGCTATTCCTCTTAAGAGCATATCTACTACAGATATCGCAGATGCTCTTTGGTTGATATTTTCTCGCTTGGGGTTCCCCAGAGAAATATTGTCAGACCATGGCACTCAACTCATATCTGACACTATGTCACAGGTAATGTCTACCTTACATATTGAACGATCTCTCAGTAGTATCTACCATCCTATGTCTAATGGGTTAGTTGAGCGTCTGAATAGAACGCTCAAGACTTTGCTTGGTAAGATAACTGAAGATCATCCTCAAGATTGGGACAGGGTTTTACCCGCGGCTCTCTTTGCCTATAGAGAAGTCCCTAATGAACACACAGGATTTTCTCCCTTCGAACTTGTCTTTGGCGCGCGTCCACGCGGCCCTATGTCTTTATTACACGATCTCATCACTGCCGATGATATTAGCGATGAAACTCAATCCTCATATGAGTATGTCATTGCTCTTAGACAAAAGATCATTGAGGCATGTAAGCTAGCAACTGCTTCATCAGAAATTGCTAAAGAGAAGGCAAGGCAGTTTGCTAACAAGAATAGATGTCTACGACAACTTTGTCCAGGTGACAAAGCATTCGTCCTACTCCCCAGTAGGGAAAATAGACTTCTTATTGCATGGAAAGGTCCGTATGCAATAGTCTCTCGGATTTCCGATGTTGACTATGTGGTCGATATTGATGGAAAGCATAAAACTTTCCACATAAACATGCTTTCGGAATTTCACGAACGTCCGGACTATTTGCTGCCTATTTTCCAGGCAACGGATGATGCTCCTGCACCTCACGGTCATTATTCATCCCTGTCTGTCATTCAGGATGAGGAAGCTACCTTCTCTGATGTCAACCTTCCCCTTCCAGTGGTTCCATTACATTCCACGGAATCTTGGAAAAACGTTTCTGTTTCTCCTAATCTTTCTGGTGACGAACATCGACAAGTCTCGTCGATGTTACAAACATTTCAGGATGTTCTCACTGACATTCCTGGACACACAGATGTCATAGAACATGACATAATTCTTACCGACAATAATCCAATTAGGGTTAGGCCGTATCCTATTCCTATACACTTTCAGTCGCAAGTGGAAAAGGAATTGGATGAAATGATTCAATTAAATATAATTGAACCATCGACTTCACCATATTCTTCTTCCATGGTTATTGTCCGGAAGAAGGATAAGAACATACGAATTTGCGTTGATTATCGCAAATTGAATCAGGTCACAAAGTTCGACGCTGAACCGATGCCTTTGTTAGAAGATCTACTGATTAGACTTTCTAATTCTAGATTCTTCACTAAACTTGACTTGTCTAAAGGTTATTGGCAAGTGCCTTTAGCAGAGCATGCCAAACCTCTTACTGCTTTTTCTACACCTAGGGGTCTATTTCAATGGAATGTTATGCCTTTTGGTCTCATGAACGCCCCTGCCACTTTCGTTCGCATGATGCGTCGAATTATGTCACATCGTTCGGATGTCATCGCATACTTAGATGACATCTGTCTCTTCAGTGATACCTGGGAAGATCACTATTTAGGGTTATATGACTTACTGTCCACTCTACGTGAGAATAATTTGACAGCAAAACCATCTAAAGCTTTTGTTGGTTTTGGTGAAATCTCTTTCCTGGGTCATCGTGTTGGTCATGGTCTCTTGAAGACAGAAGACCACAATACTTCCAAAATACTGAACATCTCTGTTCCTAAAACGAAGAAACAAGTTAGGAGTCTCTTAGGTTTAATTCAATTTTATGGGAGATTTATTCCAAATTTATCTTCGATCATGGCACCTCTATCAACATTGTTGAAGAAAGGTTCGCCTAATCTGGTCCGTTGGTCTGAAGAATGCCAATCTTCACTAGACCAAATCAAGAATATATTTTCTTCTCCTCTCATCTTAAGATTACCTACTCTTGATAGGACTTTTGTTCTTCGGAGTGATGCTTCATCCACTGGGATTGGAGCAGCACTGATGCAAGAATATGCAAATACTCTGCATCCTGTTATGTACATTTCTAGAAAACTAAATGCGGCAGAGAGGAACTACTCGGTTTTAGACCGTGAGTTGTTAGCGATGGTTTGGTCAATTCTAAAGCTACAAAGATTCCTCCTGGGCGCACATTTCATTCTAGAGACTGATCAGAAAGCTCTTACAGCTATTCAGACTAAGAATTTGAAGAGTTCGAGATCCACTCGATATGCTATAGCTCTTCAACCTTTTCACTTCACGGTACGAGCTATCCGTGGTGCGGATAATGTGATGGCTGACATTTTGTCTAGATGCCCACATGACTCCAACTAATACTTCTGTCCTATATTTCTATATATTACAGAGTCATAACACACCTATATTTCTACAATAGATTAGCACATCTGTACTTACTTTATATGTACACACTATCGTGCTTTGTTGTCATCTTCTTCTGTTCGTTTTTTTTAAAATGATAGAGGAGGACTGAGCAGTTAATATAAGGGCCGTTAGTTTACTAAACAGCCACAATTATTAATAATGTATTGTACCTTATGAAGCATATTAGTTATTAATTAGCATTATATTGCTTGTACTTTCTCAGAATGTCATTGTTGAGCTGAGGACTTACCTTACGAGTTCTAGATTGTGTACTTACCCTCGGAATACCAGAGCATATGTCCTGGATCGTCATGTAGTTTAACTTTACTATGTACTTATGTCATTACATGTCAAAGAATGTACTATTTAAATTTTCCTATCAGATTTGTACATCCATTTTTAAAGACAATATTAGAGTATGCTGTTTAATGATGATTATAGTAACTTGCATACGTATATTGTGTTTACATGCTAACGTGATGTGTGTTGGTGACACCTCCCCGATGTGAATATTTTTTTGAGACATATTTATTTTTCTGTTGAGGTATATCCTCACCAGACACTCTATAATTAGCCTATTGTTTGGCAATTTAATTAATTATCAGCGCATAATTCGTGCGTTTTGAGCCGCTTATCGCTTGCTCTTTGATATTGAAAAAAAATATGTTCCACATTTTTTTTTATCGGGAGGAGGTGGTGATATGTTGCGTGATAAATTCTCGCAACATCGTTTTATTTCAGTGTCTGTTTTATAACGCAAGGGCAACAACTGCTTGAAATTTATAGTCACTTTTCTCGGTAAGCATTTGTCTTCTCGCGTTGGTATCGAATGCAGTTAACTTTTGAGCTGTGGTCATTTTTGCGCTGGACTGCGCATGACTTGTCTTGTTGTTTGGTCGATCGGTTTCCGCCCACCTCTAGTGGGAGTGAGCGATTTGGAATGGCGAAAGAGATGCCTCGTTGAAGAGGGGATCTCCGCTTTTTTTTGTTCTGTCAGGGATGTGTAGTCCTCTTATGGATATTTCGTTTAGTCGAGATAATACCTCTAGTGTTTTCCCACATGTCGGGAAGCGTGATATTTCTGTGTATTTCATGAAAGCAAGGTAAATTGACTTTTTCATTAACTCTATTGATTTTGGGTCGTGAGCGATTTCGATTCATAGCCTGTCTGCGAAAGTCGTCGTCACGAGATGTTCTTTCCCAGCTCACATGTCGCTGCATTGTACTGCATCGGTTGATGCAGGTACCAAGGACCATTACTTGCTACTTTGTTAAATGAACTAGGTTTGGAAAACCTTTATTATCTAGAGGATATTTTTGAGGACATTATTTATACTTCGGCAGACGTGTCTGTCTTGCTGAAGTCAGATTAAGGAGAGTGAACTGATCTCATACATCTGGTTATCTCCTGGCTGTTATAGAAAAGGATGGAGTTTTCCACCTGACTACATTTACAGCACTATGAAATATAACATGCATCTGACTCATCTCTCAACTAAATCTTCTACATTTTATAACTGTCTTTATGTCTCAACTAAATCTTCTACATTTTATAACTGTCTTTCTGTCTCAACTAAATCTTCTACATTTTATAACTGTCTTTATGTCTCAACTAAATCTTCTCCATTTTATAACTGTCTTTATGTCTCAACTAAATCTTCTCCATTTTATAACTGTCTTTATGTCTCAACTAAATCTTCTACATTTTATAACTGTCTTTATGTCTCAACTAAATCTTCTACATTTTATAACTGTCTTTATGTCTCAACTAAATCTTCTACATTTTATAACTGTCTTTATGTCTCAACTAAATCTTCTCCATTTTATAACTGTCTTTATGTCTCAACTAAATCTTCTACATTTTATAACTGTCTTTATGTCTCAACTAAATCTTCTCCATTTTATAACTGTCTTTATGTCTCAACTAAATCTTCTCCATTTTATAACTGTCTTTATGTCTCAACTAAATCTTCTACATTTTATAACTGTCTTTATGTCTCAACTAAATCTTCTCCATTTTATAACTGTCTTTATGTCTCAACTAAATCTTCTCCATTTTATAACTGTCTTTCTGTCTCAACTAAATCTTCTCCATTTTATAACTGTCTTTCTGTCTCAACTAAATCTTCTCCATTTTATAACTGTCTTTCTGTCTCAACTAAATCTTCTCCATTTTATAACTGTCTTTCTGTCTCAACTAAATCTTCTCCATTTTATAACTGTCTTTCTGTCTCAACTAAATCTTCTCCATTTTATAACTGTCTTTATGTCTCAACTAAATCTTCATCATGTATAACTGTTTTTCTTCTCCATTTTATAATTGTCTTTCTGTCTCAACTAAATCTTCTACATTTTATAACTGTCTTTCTGTCTCAACTAAATCTTCTACATTTTATAACTGTCTTTATGTCTCAATTAAATCCTAATTTTATAACTGTCTTTCTGTCTCAACTAAATCTTCTACATTTTATAACTGTCTTTATGTCTCAACTAAATCTTCTACATTTTATAACTGTCTTTCTGTCTCAACTAAATCTTCATCATGTATAACTGTTTTTCTTCTCCATTTTATAATTGTCTTTCTGTCTCAACTAAATCTTCTCCATTTTATAACTGTCTTTATGTTTCAATTAAATCCTAATTTTATAACTGTCTTTCTGTCTCAACTAAATCTTCTCCATTTTATAACTGTCTTTCTGTCTCAACTAAATCTTCTCCATTTTATAACTGTCTTTCTGTCTCAACTAAATCTTCTCCATTTTATAACTGTCTTTATGTTTCAATTAAATCCTAATTGTATAACTGTCTTTCTGTCTCAACTAAATCTTCTCCATTTTATAACTGTCTTTATGTTTCAATTAAATCCTTTATAACTGTCTTTATGTTTCAATTAAATCCTAATTTTATAACTGTCTTTCTGTCTCAACTAAATCTTCTCCATTTTATAACTGTCTTTATGTTTCAATTAAATCCTAATTGTATAACTGTCTTTCTGTCTCAACTAAATCTTCTCCATTTTATAACTGTCTTTATGTTTCAATTAAATCCTAATTTTATAACTGTCTTTCTGTCTCAACTAAATCTTCTCCTTTTTACAACTGTCTTTATGTTTCTAATTTTATAACTGTCTTTCTGTCTCAACTACATTTTCTCATTTTTATAACTGTCTTTATGTTTCAATTAAATCCTAATTTTATAACTGTCTTTCTGTCTCAACTAAATCTTCTCCATTTTATAACTGTCTTTCTGTCTCAACTAAATCTTCTCCATTTTATAACTGTCTTTATGTTTCAATTAAATCCTAATTTTATAACTGTCTTTATGTCTCAATTAAATCCTAATTTTATAACTGTCTTTATGTTTCAATTAAATCCTAATTTTATAACTGTCTTTATGTTTCAATTAAATCCTAATTTTATAACTGTCTTTCTGTCTCAACTAGCCCTTTATGTTTCAATTAAATCCTAATTGTATAACTGTCTTTCTGTCTCAACTAAATCTTCTCCATTTTATAACTGTCTTTATGTTTCAATTAAATCCTAATTTTATAACTGTCTTTCTGTCTCAACTAAATCTTCTCCATTTTATAACTGTCTTTATGTTTCAATTAAATCCTAATTTTATAACTGTCTTTCTGTCTCAACTAAATCTTCTCCATTTTATAACTGTCTTTATGTTTCAATTAAATCCTAATTTTATAACTGTCTTTCTGTCTCAACTAAATCTTCTCCATTTTATAACTGTCTTTATGTTTCAATTAAATCCTAATTTTATAACTGTCTTTCTGTCTCAACTAAATCTTCTCCATTTTATAACTGTCTTTATGTTTCAATTAAATCCTAATTGTATAACTGTCTTTCTGTCTCAACTAAATCTTCTCCATTTTATAACTGTCTTTCTGTCTCAACTAAATCTTCTCCATTTTATAACTGTCTTTATGTTTCAATTAAATTCTAATTTTATAACTGTCTTTCTGTCTCAACTAAATCTTCATCATGTATAACTGTTTTTCTTCTCCATTTTATAATTGTCTTTCTGTCTCAACTAAATCTTCTCCATTTTATAACTGTCTTTCTGTCTCAACTAAATCTTCTCCATTTTATAATATGGGAGCAGTAGTTAATTTTCGCGCTCTGCTAATTTCTGGGCGTGCGGACCAATTGTTATGTTTAAGTGTGATGCTTGTTTTTCAATATCGTTATCGATGTCACAGAGGTTTTATGATAATTAAATTCCCTAAATCTTCTTCTTTTTCTTTCACCCGTATCCTCTATTTATTATCACTCTCTTATCCTTTTTGTGTTTTTCGCATTCGTTCGTTTGCGACTATATACATTACTATTTTCCCATTCTAACGTTTACCTGTTTCGTTTCTCAAAACTGAGAACGCAGTTATGACGTAACGTGTCAGCCCCTACACGAGACGCAGAGTGTTAGAATGCATTCCGTCAGACAGGGGAGCAGACAGCTGTCTACAGTTTCCCCTGGGACAGTGTTTCTTCGGCTAAGTTTCTGGGCCTGAAGTGTGAGAATTCACTCCGTCAGACATGATGAGGAGACATTTGTCTGGTAGTTTGCATCTGACATGTAGTATCCAAGGTAGATTCTCAGTGTCAGGTGATATGACACTCACGCTCCAAGGCCAGTTTTGGCGTAAGGTGCGAGAAAGCAAAGTGTCAGTTATGGTTCTCAGGATGAGTTTCTCGGGGAGGTGTGAAAAACTGCTTCTGCACTGGAGACAAGTTGTCTGAGATTCGAAACTGACACGCGCCCTCTCGGTCAGTAGGTGGCAGTTACGGCATGCATTTAGGTGTTAAATTTAAGGTGTTAAGAAAAGGGGAGGCTATTGCGTAGTTTATGGAAATAGTGTACATCTTTGTCTGGTGTTTCATATATACTGGAGGGAGTTAGATTTAATTTTCACTCAGTAACTTCGCAGTCAAGACTAGAACAAGCCTTCGTTCGATTCCTAAGAATCTCTGTTAATAGAGATGGCATTTAGTTTGGTCGAAGTGGTTTAAGTTCTTAGTAGTTCTGTGTTGAGGTAAATCTTATATTATATATCTAGTATTTTGTGAAGTGTTTAAAGTGTTTAGGATTGGGTAAACTGATCGTACATAATCTTATACTGCCATTTATCCTGAGGTGCAAATTATTTTGATGAATCGCTTATTTTATTTCACTAGTTAGATTTGGTGCAGAGCGCTTAATTTATATAGTCTGTATTATTTTATAGTGACGAGTTACAGTGGAAAACAGAAATTATATTTCTAGCTTAAACTCAGTCGGCTATTAAGGAATTTAATTTTACTGCTAAAATAATCAGACGAGAATAAATTTTTCTAACTAACTTATAATGCTAGATGCTTCATGAGTGGTGACGGAACACGTAGGTATTCCTAATTTATGATGATTGATTTTATGTATATAAGGTATTTCACGGGAAAGTTTAAATGATAAGTCAAGCGGTACGCTTGCAGTTTAAAAATGTAAGTTATAATCCGAGTACGTAGCATGTATAAGTATTTTATTTGTGGCTTTTCTTCCCTATTCAGGGAATACTGGGGTAACCCAAAACTTTGCCGGCGTTTAGTACAGAGACATACCTGTGAGAAACATAAACATTTTTATCTTTAAACCACGTGGGTTTACAAGTTAACACCTGTCTGACAGTGCGTGTGTCTTCATTAATAGACAGAGAACAACTCTCACTAACGAGTTTTATTAAAGACTAAATATTTTATACTGGGCCTTTGAGCCAGATCAGATTTCTGCACAAACTCTATGTACAAATTTAGCCGTTGTGGCAAGTAACATATTAACGTCAGTAACATTCCGACGGAGTTTCGACTAGTGGTGTGGTGACCAAATATAGTCCTTTCCTGAAAGTAGACACCGATCTGACATTCCTCAATTCTAGAAACCTAAGCTATTGACACTGTGCTCGTTGTTAATGGTTCGTGCCTGGACAATTTTAATGTGACCTAAACAGACATCCGAAAAATAAGAACACACAAGGAGTCGTTACCGGAAGCAGAGAATTCATCCTGTCTTTTTGGAACTGGGGATTTCTTGGTCAAAGACTGCCCTTGACGAGTCTGTAGGTGAATGTCCTAAAAATTGTATTACCAGAAGTGGCTATCTAAGCTGTGAGTATGAACATGTGCACGTGTGCTCGGCTGAATGAATAAAGTGAATGCAGGACGGAGTGATTTTTTTTATTGTTGTAATTGGGCACCCATTTTGCTATCTTAACTTTCTGTATGCAAGTATTGCTAATCATATTTCCCTTAAAATAGAACAGAGATATCAAGTCTGTCCATACCTTGACAAGGGGAAATATTAGGCCTAATCCTATGTATCCTTGTTTCCTTGGGGCTATCACTTTCTTCCAACAGGACTGTGGGCATACCTCGAGGGATAAGATCTAACTGTGGGTCTATTATTTCTTGTAGCAATTCCTTGATTTTTTTATGACTATATGTATATGCTTTGATGTAATTTCTATGTGTTGTGAAGAAATTTTAGATGATAATTAAAATTTCTCTTGAAATTAATTAGCGTGTGGGTCAGCTCGTTCTAGAATATTTATATAATCATTGTCATAGTTTTTCCCACGTCTGTACGTCTAACTGTCGTCGTACGTGTGTATGTATGTGAGTGGATATATATATTTCATATATGTGTGTAGACTGTCTGACTCAATCTAAATATGTCGTAGAAGATAGG
>JAMPIV010018935.1:0-11898 GCA_024509875.1 Oreohelix idahoensis
TATATATCCTCCTGTGAGCGAGTGAGCGACAACTCAGGTAGGCGGCCATGTTACATTCCTGTCATCGCATTTTTTGATCACTGTCTTAAAGAACGGGGCATGTATCTTATTATTCGGACAGTGGCAAGGAGATCTCAATTTGGATAGAAACCCCTTATCGTGGTTTCACAATATGATAAACTGTGAATATAAAGCAACTTTAGTTACTTACCGATCCGCCTTCACTGACGCGCTTAGTCAGATAGGGGATGCGGCCATTGATGTACTACCTATTATTTATGAATGTGCCATGACATAGGATCTACTATGTATGCCTGCAAATTGATATGTCAACATACCCATGATTTACTCGTTATGACCCAGTGTGAGCGTCCAAATAAACTGGGTAAACAAAGATTCCAGCAGTCTGCATTGGTGCCTTGTAGACACAAGTGAATGAGTGTTTAGATTGGTCAGAACACGAACAGTACACCATTCGCGGTAACCACACTCTACACTTCTACCCATATCTACACCATCCTGCGTCGGTTGAAGTGACCAAGTTTAGGGCCTGCTTCCCCTGGAGCCTTAGAGGGAAACTACTGTTTACAGCTGCCTTTGCCTTCCCTAACTTAGGACTAGGGTGAGTTACCCATTTACAGCTGGGTAGACTGGAGCATGCCTGATCTCGACAACTCTGTACACTACCATGGACACATACAGTAGTGGCACCACAAACAACATGCTACAGTGATTGATAGTGGAGCTTTACAGAAGAAAGAGAATACACCACACTTTACAGAAGGTTTACAGTATACAACTGATACTTCTTTACAGACTGACATTTTACAGTAACAGTGTGTGCAACCAAACTTTACAGTGCCGTCTTGGTTGCTGTGAGTCCGTGTTGTTGTAAGATGTCCGTGTTGTTGTAAGATGTCCGTGTTGTTGTAAGATGTCCGTGTTGTTGTAAGATGTCCGTGTTGTTGTAAGATGTCCGTGTTGTTGTAAGATAACCGTGTTATTGTAAGATGTCGGTGTTGTTGTAACATGTCCGTGTTGTTGTAAGATGTCCGTGTTGTTGTAAGATGTCCGTGTTGTTGTAAGTTGTCCGTATTGTTGTAAGATGCCAGTGTTGTTGTAAGATGTCCGTGTTGTTGTAAGATGTCCGTGTTGTTGTAAGATGTATGTGTTGTTATAAAAGGTCCGTGATGTTGTAAGATGTCCGTGTTGTTGTAAGATGTACGTGTTGTTGTAAGATGCACGTGTTGTTGTAAAAGGTCCGTGATGTTGTAAGATGTCCGTGTTGTTGTAAGATGTCCGTGTTGTTGTAAGATGTACGTGTTGTTGTCAGATGTCCGTGTTGTTGTAAGATGTCCGTGTTGTTGTAAGATGTACGTGTTGTTGTCAGATGTCCGTGTTGTTGTAAGATGTCTATGTTGTTGTAAGACGTCCGTGTTGTTGTAAGATGTCCGTGTTGTTGAAAGCTGTCTGTGATGTTGTAAGATGTCCGTGTTGTTGTAAGATGTCCGTGTTGTTGTAAGATGTCCGTGTTGTTGTAAGTTGTCCGTATTGTTGTAAGATACCAGTGTTGTTGTAAGATGTCCGTGTTGTTGTAAGATGTCCGTGGTGTTGTAAGATGTCCGTGTTGTTGTTAGATGTCCGTGTTTTTGTAAGATGCCCGTGTTGTTGTAAGATGTCTCTGTTCTTGTAAGACGTCCGCGTTGTTGTAAGATGTCCGTGTTGTTGAAAGCTGTCTGTGATGTTGTAAGATGTCCGTGTTGTTGTAAGATGTCCGTGTTGTTGTAAGATGTCCGTGTTGTTGTAAGTTGTCCGTGTTGTTGTAAGATGTCCGTGTTGTTGTAAGTTGTCCTTATTGTTGTAAGATGCCAGTGTTGTTGTAAGATGTCCGTGTTGTTGTAAGATGTCCGTGTTGTTGTAAGATGTCCGTGTTGTTGTTAGATGTCCGTGTTGTTGTAAGATGCCCGTGTTGTTGTAAGATGCCAGTGTTGTTGTAAGTTGCCAGTGTTGTAAGATGTCCGTGTTGTTGTAAGATGTCCGTGTTGTTGTTAGATGTCCGTGTTGTTGTAAGATGCCCGTGTTGTTGTAAGTTGTCCGTGTTGTTGTAAGATGCCAGTGTTGTTGTAAGTTGCCAGTGTTGTTGTAAGATGTCCGTGTTGTTGTAAGATGTCCGTGTTGTTGTAAGATGTCCGTGTTGTTGTTAGATGTCCGTGTTGTTGTAAGATGCCAGTGTTGTTGTAAGATGTCCGTGTTGTTGTAAGATGCCCGTGTTGTTGTACGATGCCAGTGTTGTTGTAAGTTGCCAGTGTTGTTGTAAGATGTCCGTGTTGTTGTAAGATGTCCGTGTTGTTGTTAGATGTCCGTGTTGTTGTAAGATGCCCGTGTTGTTGTAAGTTGTCCGTGTTGTTGTAAGATGTCCGTGTTGTTGTAAGTTGTCCGTATTGTTGTAAGATGCCAGTGTTGTTGTAAGATGTCCGTGTTGTTGTAAGATGTCCGTGTTGTTGTAAGATGCCCGTGTTGTTGTAAGATGTCAGTGTTGTTGTAAGATGTCAGTGTTGTTGTAAGATGTCCGTGTTGTTGCAAGATGCCCGTGTTGTTGTAAGATGCCCGTGTTGTTGTAAGATGTCCGTGTTGTTGTAAGATGCCCGTGTTGCAGTCGTAGTTTATCAGGCTTCATTCTCTGGAGATTTCCAAACCACTTGGTTTTCTGTGTATCTATATACTTGATGGAGGATGTACTTCCAAAGATTGTTCTGATGTTGTCATATCTCATTCTGTCTTTCCTGGTAACATTAATTGCTTCTCTTAAACGTTTCATCTTACAAGAAAAACCCTTTGGTTATGGGCCTTGTTTGACACAAAGATTTGTTAAGAATATACTATTTGTCAGCTGTTTTTCGTTTAGTTTGTTCTATACTACAGTTATAACACATAAGGAAGGGAAACCCGAGGTTTGTAAACAGTAAATAAATATTAGACAAACATAAAGGTATGTTTTCAGGCACTCGTAAGAAATAAAGAAGTAGAAAACTAGACAACAGAAAAACAACAGACGTGAGTGGCTTACCAAGGACTCGAACCCAAGACCTTCCGTGCGACAACCCCGCCTAGCTATGCACTCACGTCTGTTGTTTTTCTGTTTTCTAGTTTTCTACTTCTTTATGTCCTACGAGTGCCTGAAAACATACCTTTATGTTTGTCTAATATTTATTTATTGTTCTATACTAACAATATGACGTATCTTTGACAGAATCTTTACAGTTCCTTATAATGGACATCTGCTAAACAAACTCGTGATTATAGATGCGAATCTAAACGATACCGGAACTTACATGTGCTCAGTCAGGCGCAGTGGCCAACTTCTGCAGCAAATACCATTCTCCGTATTTGTGTCTGGTACGTTTCATGTTGATGTCAGTTCCATCGCCATCATCATTAGCATCATATCTTCTTGTCCTATTACTACTACAACTATTGCTACTACTGTGCTACTATTAGTAATGCTCTTACTGTTGCCACGGGGCTATTATTGTTGCTACTATTTTTATGTACACTAGTACGAATAGTGCTACTACTGCTACTACTACGGGTGGTATTACTGCTGCTCCCACGACCGTTAATACTCCTACTGAAACAACTGCTGACACTTCTACTATTACATCTACTACTTCTGCTACTAATATTCGTACTACTGGTGCTGCTGCTACAACTGCTGCTGCCACTACAACAAATACTACTAATTGTGCTGCTGCTACTACTACTTCAACTACTACTACTAATTGCGCTTAAGCTATTGCTACTATTATTACTACTACTAATACTACTACTACTGTCTGCTATAACTACGACTACTAATATTATTACTCCTACCAGAGGCGTCATTAAGGGGGTGCGGGGGATAGGGAACGCACCCGGGTGACACCATCAGAGGGGGTGAGCGGGTGACACCAAAATGACTGTCTATAAAATGTGTGTGCAGTGTTTCAGCAGAAATGTATTATTTTTTATAAAAATATCCCTGTAGTTAGTTATAACCACAAAAACATTTTTCTTAAGCCCAGCTTACATGTACTGTATCCATGTACCTATACGGCTAAAACTCTATGTTAGTTTACTTTTTGAACCTTTTAATGCGCGTTCTGATTTAGTCGAGATGTTCACTAACTGCTGAAATGCTTGTGTATTTGTTCCTGTTTATTTTTTTGGTATTATTTCCTTTATGAGTATATTTCCATATGCATTTACGAGTAACATTAGTACAAAAAACATTACTAAGGATTATGTATGGTCTGGTACGGGAGGAGGTCCATGGGGGTGACACCAACCCTAGTGACCCTCTGACTACTAGTGCTGCTACTACTACTATTACTTCTAATATTACTACTATTGCTGCTGCTACTAATATTACTACTACCAAACTACTAATATTACTACTACTACTACCACTACTACTAATATTACTACTGCTACTGCTACTAATATTACTACTACTACTACCACAACTACTAATATTACTGCTACTACTACCACTACTACTAATATTACTACTACTACTGTTGCTGCTACTGCTTCTAATATTACTACTACTACCACTAATACTAATATTACTACTACTACTGCTACTAATATTACTACTACTACTACCACAACTACTAATATTACTGCTACTACTACCACTACTACTAATATTACTACTACTACTGTTGCTGCTACTGCTTCTAATCTTACTACTACTATCACTACTACTAATATTACTACTACTACTGCTACTAATATTACTACTACTACTACCACAACTACTAATATTACTACTACTACCACTACTACTAATATGACTACTACTACTACTGCCACAACTACTAATATTACTACTACTACTGCTGCTGCTACTACTGCACCTACAACTGCTTCTGCTACGAATTACGCTGCTGCCAATGCTAATCCTGCTGTTGTTTCTACTAGTACTGCTACTGGTTATGCTGTTGCTTCTACTACTCCCACTACTACCACTGCTACTAATAATCATGCTGCTGCTACCACTACTACCACCATCATTACTGCTTTACTACTTCTACTAGCATTGCTACTAATTGTGCTGCCGCGGCTACTACTACTACTACTACTACTACTACTGCTACTACTACTACTACTACTACTACTACTATTACTACTACTACTGCTGCTGCTGCGACTACCACCACCAATGCTGCTACCAGTTTCTGTAGCTATTTGTTTTATGTTATGAGATTACGAACTCCACCATTGTTTCTCCTTAAATGACTAGATTTTGGTGATTACGATCATTCGAGAAGAAAGAGAGATACTAACACGACTTACAATCTGGCTGAAGATTACAACAGCTCTTCAGCATCTGCTGATGTTGCAGCCACAACATCACTACCACAAGTGATATCTGAACAAACAACAAGCGCGGCTTCTGAAGACACTACAGTACCATTTACTACAGATGTCGAAAGCAGAAATGTAACACAGGCGACAGCCGTTGACCAGGTTACAGAAGATAGCAGCTTTTCCCCAGACCCACGTGACAATGCTTCCACCACCAGTGAAACTGAAAATCCTGATGACGATACAAATGATGAAGACACAACTGATGAAGAATCCAGTGACGAAGGTGAATCCAGTGACGAAGATGAATCCAGTGGCGATGATGAAGACGGAATTGACGGCAAAAAGTCAGGGTCTTGTTTACATGAAGGAGAAGAACTTTCAACTTTTGGGAAATATGGCGTCATAGCCCTCGCCGTCTGCTTGGCGGTGGCTTTTCTTCTATTTTTAGTTATGGTCGTAATTTTAATTAGACCCATAACTCTAGCGACGGGAAAAAAGAAAGCTACCGTAAGTATCATTGTCTATATTATCACTGTTCTCATTTCCATATACCCTCATTTATATATTTAGCTGATAATCGGGTTTCACGGATTTGTTTTAAACAAGCAAGTAACCCTGAAAAATAAATAAGTAAATAAAAGGAATAAATTATGATGCGCTCTTTCTGTTGCATGTCAGGATGAAGGTACTTGTGGCGATGTGATGCCTGAGAGGTTATAGATGTTATAGAAAGTAATAAGTAGATATACGTGTCACCAGTGTGAGGTCAAGCCATGTAGGACCCTGAGTCTAATAGTTGAAGTTGATGATGGTGTGTTCTCAGGTGACCTATAGCTAACTCTCTCAGATCTCACACTGGGTAATATTTTATAGTTGTGATGTATTATTATGGCTAGGTGTCTAGGGTAATGTGAGTATAGTGATGCTTTAATTCAACAAACACAAATATAACTCAATAATATCAAAGTAAGTAAGACTTTGTTTAAAATTTTGGTAATATTATATTACAATTTAATTTGTCCTGAACCTAACTTTTCTGGAACAGGACTGTTAAATCAATCAAAGAAAATTGTTATGTACATCAATTAATTACTTAAAGTGAACATTCTGTCCATGAATAGTAATTCTACTCTAATAAGTTTTGTGTATCCCCACTATCTTATATTAACACTGGGTACTATCTGGAGGGGTTGGGGTTTATCATCATCCTCTCTCGTACAAGTCTGAATATTATGTGGAAACAGTATATGGATATGTCCTCGAGTGCCAGATAACCTGGACTTAACTTAGATGATGTTGACAGTGCTGACGTGTAGATCTTCAATATAATTATCAGTCTCTCACACTTCCTGGAAGTACATGTGGCAGAGGGCTTGCAATAGACTACGCAGCTTCCACCTCGCACACTAGGTCTGCCTCGCCAGGAATTCACGTGTTGGGTATAGTACAATATAACTCGCAATCAATGAATATTTCACACACTAGTAAAGATTAACTAGCCATCAATGGGCACAAGGATTAATAACCGCCGTCCAGACGCAAAGGCAATGGGTCACACAAGGCTCTGCTGCTGATCTTAATCTACTAGATTAAAAAATATTATTCAAATGGCAGCTTACGCTTGGCCACGCTTTAGTTTTATCTCTCCCCTCTACTCTAGTAGTACCCAATCAAAATGAGTCAAGCCAATTTGACTTTTTTCAAACCACGCGTTCGAAAATGTAACTTTTAAATTGAGCAAGGTTCTCAATGTGTCTGTCTGCTTGTCTCAATTTCTTATTTCTACAATATCTCTGTTATTATTTGTGCGATTTTAAATGTAAAAAGTGATTAGTAACCGCACCACTGTCCTTTATCTAGCTATTATGGTTTTATTTACTTGTTTATCTTCGTTTTCATCTTTGTAAATTTTTCTCTTTATTTATTCTGAACACAATACTGTTTTATAAGGCACGCTAATTAATTATAAGGAATAATATGATCGTTTAATAAACAATATTATCATAACTTTTCAAACATCCCTCTTTATTTCTGTATTCTTCTTTCTTTCCGAAGAAATAATTATCTGAGTTTCCTCTTTTCCTTCCCCCCCCCCTTTTTTTTTTCTCTGCCCACATGCGTTCTAGTTTCAATTTCAAAATTACAAGTTAGGCTGGATTTTGTCACTTTAAGCCACCACTTTCCCTCTCCCTCTCACTTCAATCGTGATAAAAAATATTGGTTCGCTGCCAACTGTCTAGCGGTCGTTCATAACAATAGTACGAGTAGAGAAAAAAGCGTGTGTGTTTTTGGGGGTGGGACTTGCCCGCTTGCCGTAAAAGATTCAAATGCTTTATTTTAAACCTTGGCGGTAGGGGAAAAAATGTGCCCTAACAACCGTCGCTAAGGCTGTTTTTATTAATAGATTTTCATAGTACGTTAGTTAAAAAAAAATCTATTAGTGTGTCCAATTCTTTGCTGCAGTTTGCCCCTGTTCTGAAAAGTGTTCAAGTATAATAGTAGTAGTATTTATAGGCTGTTATTAGATTCAGGATTTGAGCGGGGGGTTCAAACTGAGTGACTTTATCACAGTACTATTTCCTTTTTTAGTCCTTATTTTCTTGTCCATTCCATGTCCCCTTCATTGGATTTGGTTGTTTTAAAGCATCACCTAATGTTTTGATAAAGCCTATAAACAGCTCGGGACAGAGACAATTTAACTGAATAGTTGATTAAACCACTTTACTTTAAGACTTTCGTATTACTATTTGTGTTTTTTTTTTTTAAATTCTACTTTAAGACTTCCAAAGTGTTATTTGTTTTTCGCGTTTTAGGTCTTTGAATACTAATATTATTAGTTTGCTCAGAATGCCCATGCTCAACTCGAGAGAGCTGAAACTTTGCATTAGATTGGTGCTGGCCGAGGCAATGGCACATACATAAGTAAACAAAAAGTTAAATAAAGAGGAAATAACTCCATTAATGTAAGAATTTTCATGTGAGGAAAGCAATGAACTGCGAATATAAATTGTATTTTGTATTTGAAAGGGCGGGCATCGGGTGATAAATGGTAATGTGCCGATTAAATCAATGGGATTATTGAAACACCGATGTAAGCTAGTCTTTTGTTATAATCACAACTCTCGTAATGAACAACATCTCGTGAGCTTTAGATTTGGTGTTTAAACTTATCAAAGTATATGTTTTGTAATCAATGTAATTTGCAGAAAAAGTAATATTCAGTTTTAGCTTAAAATAATCAAACACTTAAAAGGTAATAAGAACTCTTAGTGTTGCGGGTTCTCTTGGTTTCATCAACTAATCTGTTGCATGCTTCTAGTGGTATTGTCATAATTTTAGAACAATGTTCAATGCGCCAAGTGGACAACTTGAGAATAAGTTGACAAAACTTCTAGTGCACTGAAACAGCACCTATTTATTTTATACTTTCCACTGCTTGAGAATCCATATTTATAACATAATGTAATCCATATTAATAATCAGTCCATAGGGCCATCTTCACTGGGCCATTAGTTCTGTGTGTCCGTAACATTATGAAGTCAGATCATTTAAATATCTAAGCCACTGGTGCTTTCATACAGTGAACCTACTCCGGACACTTGCTACATTTTCCGAAACACAGCCATTGTGGCATTTAATAAACACACAGAGAATGAATCCATTGTCCTGCTTGCGCACTCACGTCATAATTTAAAAGGCATCGTACTGCGATTAACAACCTTTTTTTAAGCACCACAAAGTTCCAATATAATGGACGCATTGTGGTGTGCAGAAAGAGGTGTAACAAAATGCAAAGTGAATTCCCAGTTATCATTGATATGTGTGCTAGGGGGCATAATGCTATAGTATACAGATGTGGAATTGAACCCCTGTTCGTGAGGCTAATTACACACTCATTGATTCATCCATACACTTCCAGGGATTCCCTTTGTGATGAAACGTGTTGAAAACCCAGCATTGTACACTATGCTTGGAGGAATCACTTGAGTCCCAGGCAGGGCCGGTGCTACCATTAGGCCAACTAGGCGTCCGCCAAGGGTGCAGACCTCGAGGGGCGCAGAGTGTAGAATGTCAGTGTGTTAAGAGAGTGAGAAGTGGTTTTTTTTTTGGGGGGGGGGGGGGAAGGGGTGTAAGTACTTAGCCTTGCTTAGGGCGCAAAATAGTCTGGAACCGGTCCTGGTCCCAGGCGTATTTCAGCGCTTTTGCTTGGTTGGCTGCAAACAGGAGGACCTCACTGTGGATCCATGATTGGCAGGAAGAGCTAGAAAGTGGCTTTGTGTTGGACATAACGATTCTTTGGGAGAGCCCGGAACCAGAGCACAGTATTTTAGCTCTGCATATTTGGAGAGCCCCCCCTCCTCCCCACTTTTAATGGCGGGGAATGCACAGTATGGCACACGGCTCTTCCTCCTACTTTAGGACTAGGTGTGGTGATCCTTTAAATGTAAGCCAAGCTGGAGAAACTGAAGCTCACGACTTCAACTCAACACGTTTCAGAATGGCAGAAAAACCAAAGAAAAAGCCTAGATCTAGTGTAGATATAATCAAAGAGTCTTCAACTTGGTATTGACTTCAAAAGAGCGAGAAGCCCATCAGCCCTAGTTAAAGAACAAGAACAATCATTAATCAGCAATTCTTCATACTGGTCAGACATTGTTGTGGTTTTCATGGGCATGTATGTTGAACGATATGACAAATAGCTGATAAATGATAACAGGCTAATGAATGCTTTTCTATGTCATTTGTTTTAAATAACATTATTTTCTGCTTTTAAGTGCATTTAGAAACAATATTTTTATTTACAATTTTTTTTTTTATCGTATTCCCGCTATTACTCGAGGCCAAATTTCCGGTTAATATATCTAGCCTGAGACTGATTTTACGTGAGTATCCTTTTCCCCCTGTACAATGACGGATGTCCTCTCGCAATTCAGACAGATACTCGCCGATTTCGGAGGTACCCATTAAAGCTGGGTGTTAAGCGCTGTTTTGTGGGTAAGGTCGCGTCGTGCCTGGACAGTGTAATGTTGTCGTGTATTTGGGTCACCAAATATTGAGGCGCTGACAGGGTGTAACAAAACAGACACTCAAACAATGTACAGCTTCCCAGGAGTGTAATGCTCGTAATAGGATGTCGTTGAGAGTGTAGGTGTGTATGTAGATATCAGCAGATCGTGGACACAATGTCGTATAGGCTCTTATGTAGTTGCACACCAATCTCACTCCACCACAAGTAGAAGTCATAAATGTAGTTAGTACTGATGACTTTTCTTCAAACGTTTATTACAGAACATACGCTGATAGGCGACACAGTCAATTGAACAAGGATCATGGACATTTTCATGTGTGGGTAATGAACATTTAATAACTAGCATCATAAATCATTTGATAGCTCAAGTATAAGATGCTAGTAGAAGCTGGCTCTTGACAATATCAACTATCTTTTTCATACTGTAGCTCAGGGCCCCCTGACTAAACGCGTCAGGCCGTCCTTTAACAAATATATACCGCACGATAAGGGCGGTTTCCAGTTGCTTAATAACAAAGTCAATGAACTTGTTTAATGGGAAGTCGAAAGACTCCATCTGGCATCACACGCCAGGTACTTCTTCTAATGAAGACTATCGGCCGTAACAACGGGCCTCTTGTGGCGACAGAATCAGGCCGCTGGTAGCGGGCCTCGATAATCAGGTAACCTTCGTTTGTTTATATCTTTCTGTGTACCTATATTTCTGCCAATCATACCACCTGCATTGCGGATTACCTAAAGTTAATTCTCTGGGCTTTTATACATCCAAAAGGACATCTTAGTCTTGGTTTCTTCAACATTCACCCATACTGGAGTACTATATAATATATCACTGTGAGCTTCGCTCACTATGTCGCCATAAAGCAATGAAAGTACCTTTGTGATCTAAACGAACGAAAGATCAAGAAATGTATCTGTGTTACCATTTATAGAATCCTCAAAACATAAGGAATCACAACACAACACTGCAATCCTGGCATATAAAGAAATCACTTAGGGAAGGAAAATGACAAATCAGTCATTCACAGAACTTCCAAATCCCCATCAAAACTTGGCAGAGAGAATCTACGGACCGCACGCAAACGTCCGCTCTAGAAGCCCAAGGTACACTGCTAACCCGGAAGTCTCTCGGTCGGTCTTTGCGCCAAAAAACTTGCGCATGTCCGACAGCATCGACCTGAGCGAAACTAACCTAGACCAGGCGTTTCCGCCAAACGAGAGGCAAAGGAGAGCTCCGATAAGGTTCATAAGAAATAGAGACTTAAGACCTTACAACTATTAAAACATGTCAACATCAATATCTATCCATAAGACCAGGGAAGTATAACCACCACATCATCAACATTGGTCACAAAAACTTAAATAAACTGTTCTCTTTCATAATCATCAAAAAATAATTAAATTAAACGAGTTGATTCTTCAAATTTATAGACAATCAACACTGGTAGAGCGTCAGAAGCCGTTCAGTTATTATACCCAGACCCTTGTCGATGGAGCGATAGTCGTGGACGGGCTAT
>JAMPIV010018936.1:0-42804 GCA_024509875.1 Oreohelix idahoensis
CACCTAGCTCCTCGGTTTCGTTTTTTTAGACCCATCCGTGATGTATACCATCAGCTTGGGTACTTATGGACTTTTCGATGTACAGTACTTACAGCTTTGTATTGGCTGTAATTAATGTCTGTCAATTTTGGAATGATCAATGTGAGTTTCTGAGTCTCTAGTCGGTATTGTTAGTTCACATGGTAGGATTTGTGCCTTAAGTTGGATTGCTACAATTATTAAGTTGATAAGGTTGGATAGTGAACCGAATTCTTCTGTTGTTCACATCAGAGTGATGTCTATTATGATTCAAATAATACATGCCCGAGAGTTTTAAGGTGCTTTTATCGTATCATTAAAACAGACTGCTCTTATGAATTTGCCCTCAACTGCATTGTGAAGTAACATTTTCGTCATGTGGATTTTCTCCCCTGATAGTGGTTAGGAACATTAAGCAAATATCTGCTCAAAAAAAGTTACAGGCCCCTTCACTTTTTTAGGTATTTCAACTATGCTGTTTTTTTAAAAAACCTGAAAACACTCAGTCAAAAAAGATTTGCTGCATTTTGTTACATGCTTAAACAATTTTGTAATCTGACAATATATCAAATCGGTGTTACGTGTGTGTACCTCCAAGGTCATCAAAATGCACGTGGGTGGAAAGGGAAATAATGCATGTTTGAAATTGCTTTCTATGGCCAAGCCTGGTGAAACATTGCTGAAATTTGCTTTTCACGTGCAAGTCATAGGACTATCAGTGAAACACCATTTCACCCACTTTTCGAAGGAACGTGGCCTGGGTATGGTTTGTAACATTTACCATTTTTTTTTTTTAGGCCTGGCTCAGGAGACGCTTGTCCAATGTGACAGATGGAGAGCGATGGGCATGGCTGGCCGGAATGATGTAGGGGATGGGGGACTGACGCGAATGTTGCTTAGGAGATTAGGAGTTGCGACCACTCCGTCATACTATACGTCTTGCGTGATCGTTATAAATGCAAACCGGCAGTGTCGCACAGATACAACGCAGGTCAGGGACATCAAGGTCTACCCACCTCGCAGGGAACGGGCAAGAACACGGCTGAGCCATGGCTTAAAATGGTAAATGTTACTACAACATTCCCACAGCCCCTGTTCCTTCTCCGAAAAAAGTGGGGTGTCATGTGTGCTCACTACTATAGTCATGACTGGGAACGTTTGAAAAGGCAAAATTTTCATGCATAGTGTTATCAACAGGCTTGGCCGATAGGAAATGGCGATTTTCAAACATGCATATATTTCCCTTTTCCTCACCACGTATCATTTTATTGACGCCTTGGTGGTTACACACACGTAACACAGAGATTTTTAATTTATTGTTCAGCATTAATTCGATAACATTGTTTTAAGCATGCAACCAAAATGCTCAGCAAAAAAAACTTTTTTGACACTGAAGTGTTCAGGTTTTTAAAAAAAACCAGATTAGTTGAAATGGACCTAAAAATTGAAAGTGGCCTTTAACTTTTTTTGAGCAGTATATATTTACTATAATGATGCCATTAAAAAAAACCATAAATCGCTCTTCGACAAGAAGGAATATTATAACAAGGAACGCAAATAAATAGCTCGATGCGTTATTTTCTACAACAGAGCTCCTAACTTCCCAATTTTCCTTATAGTTTTCTTTATTTCTCGACCTTAGGCTTGCAAATATGGGAAAAACGTTTTCTTATTTCTTTCTCGACCTTAAGCTTACAAATCTCCTTAATTTACAAGGCACGTGTCAAGGGAGCGTGTACACTTAACCTTCTGCATCAAAGCCAGCATCTTCAAAGAAATCAAGTCTGAAAGGCATTAAATATGTAAACTAATACTGTTGTGCATCACTGTCTTCCACCCAACTACCCTTTTATTTGTGATTTTAAAAACTCTGCAAGTAGAATCAACCAGAATTATCTCAGCAAGTACAACTCAAGTCTTTCCTAAAGTAGAGCAGGGTCCAAATTAAGAAAGTTAGGTGACTGCAATGTCAGATGTTTTATTTCATCTTTCTTTTTCGTGCAAACGCTTTTCAGCAAGAGTGTACGGGAGCCCATTCAGTTTTTCTAGTGATTAGACTATGATGCTAGTGTGTTTTGAAGCTTGATCTAAATGAATGGTCCAACAGTAGTTAGGCAGCCTGAAAATATATATCGCCGAAAAATGTAAGAGCAGAGGGTTAGATTATTTTAAAAATACATTATATATTTTTTACACATGAGTAGGCCTTCAGCGTTCACATAAAAAAAACCAAGATGTGAAAAATACAAAGCCAATATAACAACTATAGTCATCAGGTTTTATTATGCGCTCTCTTGTGGAGCAGAAAACAAACCAATGTGTCGGTACCCTGGTTAGTAAAACATTCACCCAGCATTTTCACATGCTCTTTGCAGTGGTGGCCCACTGTGGCAAACTGGTTTATACAACACTGAGGTTGCTTCCTCATGCACCACCCCTCACATTAGCGTCACCGTTTATGACATGTTATAAGGCATCTACTTAGATGTTTATACCTATTTAAAACCAACGTAAATTCCAAAAGATGCATTACCATTTCAAAAAATAAAACAAAAATCCAAAAACCATTCACAACAAATAGTAAACAAACACCACCACACTTACACATGAAGTTGCCCGCCAGCGAGCACTAAAATAATATACACAGCCTACAATCGCCACACAATCAGACATAGCCGTTCCATTACTGGTTACGTCACATATTATACGAACCTAACACCATCGCAAATAGCTTCCCAGCAGTCAAAAAACTCACCAACCAGCCATTTTCATGTTTTGCTGTCACTACAACATAAGCCCATTGCAAAAATCCCCACAGGTTTTTAATCAAACAGTACTAATACATATATTTGATTTACAAATTTTAATCACATTCAAGGGTGACCATACCCCCGCATCCCCACCATACTAGATAACACAACAATTAAATAACTCCCTATTTTAAATTCAAAACTTTTACGCAACCCAAAGTCCCTAGACCCCCCGCCCCCCCCCCCCCGTATCACCTACACGTCCTAAGTCCGTCAAACCCACCCCCCTCGTACCAATAAATTCCTTTAGTAATACAGCACCTATATCACTAGGAACGTTGCTTAAGGTCGTGGGTAAAGATTGTAGTTTTAACTCATTGAGAAATATCTTTACCAGTAAATTAAATAATCGTACAAAAAGTGTACTAGAAATCCCACTGAGAAAGTGATTAATTTCTCGGACAATCAATCAGTTACCATGCACTCAGGAATAGACAACATCTCAACATAACTAATGTATAGACCCCAATGCGATCGTCAAACCTAGGCATGGGCTGTTTAAAAGAAACGACTCTTAAACTAACTTAAACGGGTATATATAACGTAGCAAGTTACGACTGGGGCTCCCTACATGCAACGTGATGCCGCTAGATTCGCTAGTCATCTGTAGCCATAAGGAATTGAGAATTTTTATGTTTGTTAACGATCGTGACGGGGATGTGAATTAAATATAGGCATTGGAAAAAAAGGAGAGGAGTAGAACGACAAGTGAGATTTACCAAGGTGTATGGTCAAATTTTTAGTTTTAATTTAAAGCCCGAAAGAAAAATCGGTTAGAAGCCACTGGGGGTGGGGGGGAAGGTCAACGGGGGTGCTGAGTTAACCGGGTGTGGTGGTTATTTGGTCTGAGTATTGGGGTGGGGTGGGGGATGCAGGGAAGAAAATGTATGATTTAATGAATCTCACAGTTAGAATGATTATTTAAATTGATTATACTTTCTCCACGCCCCGTATTATTCCTGGGGGTCTATGAAGAGAAAGTATTCAGTGGGGTACTGGAAGATGAGACAGGTCTATATTTCGGAGCTGGCATTTGCTGATGATGTTGCCCTGATTGCTAAATCAGAGGCACATCTCCAATTCAACCTGCAAGTCTGGAAGGAAGAGCTGGAGAAGAGAGGGATGGTCATAAGCAGCTCTAAAACAAAATCCATGGTGATATCACGAGAAGAAAGAAGACATCAGATTAAGCTGGGAGAACAGGTCCTGGAGCAGGTCAACCACTTTTAAATACCTCGGAGCTATTATAGACCGAAAGGGAGGCATCAAAGAAGAGTTGGCCACTCGAAAAGCAGCAGCTAGGATACTTTTTCAGGCCATAAATCGAGGATTCCTCAGCAAGAGAGAGGTTGGTAAGAAAACGAAGATGGCTGTGTACCGCTCCACCTATGTCCCAGTCTTGACATATGGATGCGAGTCATGGGCAATGACTACAACCCACAAAAGCAAGATCAAAACCTCAGAAATGAGGTATCTGAGGAAGGTGGTTGAAGTAACAAGAAGAGACATGGTACGCAACCAGACGATACGTCAAGGCCTTAAATCCCACCCCCTGCAGACCCAAGTAGAACAGTCCCAATTAAGATGGTTTGGCCATGTCTGCAGAATGGGAGAAGATCGGCTACCACGACAAGCATGGGAAACAAAGAGCCAAGGATCCAGACCCCGAGGACGACCCAGAGTCCGCTGGGAGGCCAACATTAGACAATCTTTGAAGGACCGAGGACTAGAATGGAACCAGGCCAGGAGGAAGACAGCCGATAGGATAGTCTGGCGCTCTCTCTTCCAAACCTCTACACCTCACGGTAGAAGGTGAACGACTAAGTAAGTAAGTAAGTCTATGAAGAGATAACGAATGAAAAGGACTACGGCCAAAAAATGACGATGAGACTTTTAACTTAGTCAAAAACATCGAGTACAAACGCGTAAAATTAGTCCTTAGACTGACCTGATACAATAGTCATATAAAGCTTAAGAAAAAAGATAAAGCGAAGTGTAGATACTTCACTGTATTAGGTACGGCTTTATGAGATTAGGAGACTGGTTCTCTTCCTGACTGCGTTTGCCTTCCCTAATCATAGGCAGAGTTACATACCCATTTACAGCTGGGCAGACTGGAGCGTGATGCTATCAGGTTCTAACACAGAACCCGATAACTTTGCCGCGAGAGGCAAGCGCTCTACCAGCTCGGACCTCATAAAAAAGAAGAAAAAAAAAGAAAGAAAAGTCAACCAAGACAAAGCAAAACGACAGAAGTAATGGGCATTTCGAGAAAAAAGGTATTTACCCAGAATGGACCATCAAAGCAAATGGGACAGCTTTGAAACAAGCCCACACATTCAAGTACACTGGCATCCGAGGGAAGCATCAGATAGAAGATGCATCTCACAGGCGAAGAGAAGAAAAGGCCAGGCAATTGCAGCCTGTATATTAAAATGAACATGATCTTATACAACACATCTCTGTCAATGGAAGTAGGAGAGGTATAAAGCGGTACACAAAGTAAATCCTAACTTATGGAATTGCGTCATAGACAATTAGTAGACATGCAGGAAAATCCTTGGAGGCCACAGAAATATGGTTTTAGAGATGAATGTTACAAATACCATAGACTGCTGAACCATACCAGCGCAATTAGGATGTCAGGAAAGAAACAAGTGCTCACGGCAAGCGTGTTTCTCATTTTAGAAGTAAGCAATCCACTTTTGTCCCGTGAAGTTCCGCTGAATCTCTGAGCAGAGAAAGAAAGAGTAATGCTTCATCTCTTCAAGCATCTCGTAAGAGACGCTTTAACACGGGCTTGTGCATAGGGCCGTCAAACCTCATCGTGTACAATAAACTGCTACATAAACCACCGCTGAAAGAGCACATGAGTGCTGTGGTGCAGGCGTCCTGCCAGTGGGACCAGCCGCAGGGATTAAAGAGCGCCAAGTTAATTAAGCACATGAAGAATCCATATTTTTCATGTAACGATAAGAAAAAGGCTATTATACATTGTTACAACAGGAAAATGAGTGGTGGACAACAAAGAGATACTTTATTTTTCATTGTGACATGGAAACAAATCGATAACAGGAATTGGTGAACATTGCTGAGGACTGCAGGTTATGCATCACAACATGATTATCAACTCTTACTATGCCAAGTGGAATAGGTAAACAACATTGGGATAGGACGCTGTGGACATGTATTATCGCCTACGTCTGTTTGGTATTGTACTTGAAGAAGAAGAAGAAGAGGAGGAATAAGAGGAGGAAGAAGAAGAAGAAGATAAGGAAGACGAAAGAAGAAAAAGAAGAAGATGAGGAAACAAGAAGAGGTAAAGAAGTAGAAGAGGAAGAAGTAGATGAAGAAGAAGTAGATGAGGAAGAAGAAGAGGAAGAAAAAACGGAAGAAGAAAGTGCAAAGTAGAAAGAAGAAGAGGAAGCAGAAAAAGAAGACGAAGTGGAGGAGGAAAAGGAAGAAGAGGAAGAGGAAAAAGAAGAATTATATCCTAAACTTCTGTTCCAGACATAACTGCCAAAAGACGGCTATCCCGTATGTTTTGCGAACTCAAGTGCACAACATCACATTGATGTATACACAACACGTACGTGATGATTAACCCAGGTGTGACGAAAAACGTACATTACCAAATATATGCTCGCAATAACCAGGTGAAATAAAAACGTCTCTGTAGGATTGCCAAAGGGTTAATAAGTGTTACGTACTGCGTTGGCCATTTTTTCCCTCTGAGCGTAACAATTTATTTCGCTTGCCAGATAAAGCGTCTGAAGTCTTGTTACTTCTAGTAAAAAACGTTCTGTCAAACAAAACACATTTGGACTATTTTAGAAGCCGGTGGGTGATGGGACTTTGAGTCAAGTCACTATGGCGATTTTCATGATTCATTCACCCACAAGAAATAAAACACAGGTTTCTAACTACTTTGATTAAAGGGGAAATTCCGAAATTCCCTTAACTGAATTTAATCAAGTATTATTCGTGTTTAAATAGTCAAAACATAATTTTTTTTTTTTTTTTGGTGTGGTTGTCGCGAGAGGTTTAGATGTTATTATAATATAGGATATCCCAGATAAAAAGATGTATCAACGGATACCAGTATAGCGCCAGATAAGAGACTGGTCTTATAAGAAATACCTCCTTATCTGAAAAGAGTAAGGGTGTATCGACAATCAAGGTAGGGTCAAGCTGTAAAAAAAACCTTCAAGTATGATGATAGTGAATGTTACTGGAGGTCTAAGTGCTATCTCTCCAGATCCCACCCTGAAATAATTTTGATCATAGTGGCGAAAAGAATTTTGACTGTAAATACTATATCAAATAATATATATATATATATATATATAATATTTATATATACATTTATATATTTATATATTTTATATAATATATAATTGATATAATTATATATATATTCTAATTATATTATATTTATATTATATATATATATATACAAACAACCCCCTTCTACTCAACTTGAATAATCACCAGATCCAGATGAGTGTAAACACCATTTACCCCAATTGATCCTATACCGACTTTCTCTTTTCGGTTAGGAAAATGATAATTATTCAATGCTTTTTACATAATAGAAATAAATAAGTATGGAATGTTCATTTCCACAATAGTTAAATACGATAGTTATTATTTCAAATGTCAATTTTTGTATTCACATAACTTATTTTCACTGGGACTGTAAGAATAAATAAGTAAGTAAAAAATAAAATTTCATGGGTCATCACGCGATTGTTTATTTGATGTGTGTTTTTTATTTTTAAACTAACTGAGTCTGGATGTGTGCCGAAACCAGTGGAGTTATGGTGGCCACCTATCTTTTTATAAGGTGAAGCATCCACTATAGTCCCTATTTCAAAACGTGTCTTGATCTCCTGCCCTGGGTAATTACTGGGTGACTCGCTCTAAGTATCTTGAGAACGTTTCGCACCAAAAGAGTTCCTCAGAATTGGAATGTCTCGACTTCTCGACGGTTAAGTCATATCAGGATAAAAACTAGGAAATGACAAATAATCGCAAACCATTGTAGGGTCCCCTTAGCACTATCTTTTATTTATTATATATATATATATATATACGTTATATATTATATAGCCAATTTATATTTATTTTATATATATATATTTTTATTTATACTATATATTGTATATATACTATTACAACTAAAATATACCACACACACCCACACCACACACCACAACCCACCCACTCACACACCCACACTCACACACAACGAACGTTACAAACAATCTCAGATAATGTGCTAACAGTTGCACATGACAATTTTACTTCAGTACCACATTCAGCCAGTTCGGATATGATTAGCCATTTTCCTTATATAAATCATAAGTTCGATCCAGTTGGCCATAATATGCCTCCTTACAATGATTAGGTTTAGTACAAACTAGTAAGTGGACTCCTTGATCAATACATGGTAACAATTCCTGACATCCTTTCTTATGTTCCTAAACAGTCGTGACGTTTCTTTATGAAATACTCCTTCCAATTACATTATTAAACTTACAGTCGTAGATTCTGCCATATTTCTCAAATTATCCTACACATTATTAATGCTGTGCTGTCGTCTCTCTAAAAGTGAACACATGCTTGCGATCAAGCCAGCAAAACACACTCGTCCTGTATTCTTTTTTCTTATACACAGATAACACACTATCGAACACACTAAGTGGATTATACACAGGAAAATTTACATCTTAGATAAGATTATATATATATATATATATATATTTATATTTTATATATTTCACTATATTATATATATATATATATACATTCATTTTCTCTTACCCTCAGGTAACAACACAATAGCGTTTACCAGGCTGTAATGGGTACTAGGTCTGCTACTTTAATACGCGGCAAATGATTTGACAGCAAGCTTTGCAGCTTTCTTCTGTACAGCGTAAACATTTGAAAATGTTGTGGCCTCAATTTCTGCCAAGTTCAAGGTCTTATATAGTGTCGCATCGTACCTCGCGGATGGGAAGGTAGGTAAAAACGGTGTTGAGAATTTCAAAACAATGCGTCTTTTTGCCTTCTCGTTTCAATGTGTAGAAATTTTAATAATCTAATATTTCTTTCTTAATTGTGGACCGATTTTAATTATTTATAAGTTAGTATTATACTGGTAATTTATCTCTATCGGTCTATCTAATTATTTGTTTAGTTAGGAAAAATGCATTTAAATATGTGCAGACCTTTAACTAACTATTATTGGGACTACCCTGATGTATAAAACTGTCAATTAAAACGATTTTTTCTCTTTGACTAACATACTATTCGAGGAAGTCTTTTATACTTATCTCTTAAGTAATATCCCCGTTGTTAAACTTGCTATATCTTTTTGTTTAAATTATCTTTATCCTTTAAGAAATTAAATATCTTCGTATTTTCAGTTACAAATAATAGGCCTCTATGATTATTCATAAAAGTTTTCCTTATACACACCAGAGAAAGGAGCGTTCCCATTGTTCAGTTATATCGGTCCGTTTTATCCTATTATTGTTAACAATGTATGGTGCGCGGTAATGGTCAGAATATTTAGAATTCGTGATGTGAGACAGACGTCATTTCACGACATAGCTTCCAAGTGCACAAGCGTAAACCCCGCTGTTGGAGGTTTTTGTCTGGATTCACAATCACGACATTCTTCCAATCTTGGATTCACTCTGCCTTACTATTCTCCTGGTTTCTTTCAGGGGGGGTGACTCGGTTTCTGTAGGCACTCTCAAAAACTTTGCCTCATCTCTCTGAGATCCAAGAAATTAATACCGCCTGTTGTGTTAATAAACAGCAACAGGTTGCTGCCGCCTGTCAAATGCTGACTATCAATCAATATTCACCATTACTGTTCTCTGAGTCTGTTCCATGACATGACCAGAGGTGTTAGATTTGTTCCTCAAGGTTCTAATATTATGAGGATGTCATCTATAAAAACTGGTGATAGCTAAGTTATGTTAGGGACCCAGTAAATTTCCTCTATCAGCCTGGATAAAACATTCGGAGTATTCCTCAACTCAAAAGCCACATAGGGAACTCATAGTGCCCTCCAATAGTGATCACAAGCCAACAATGGTCTGAGTCTGACTTGACTGGATTCTGGCAAATGCCATTTACTAAGATTCAATAGTGACTCTGTTTACTGTTAATTATTACCCAAATCCCAGGCAGAGTATATTGTCACAGAGGGTTCTCATCAGCTAAACCTCACTGGAACGATAATTTTATTATATGGGGAAATGAATCTCCTGCCACCAAGAAAACAATTCTCATGTTAGTATGGCAATATATTATGTAAATCTCAATTCCATGTCCGTTTGTCAATACTTCCATAGGACTGTGTCGGGCCGGCCAACTAACGCTGTTTCCGGTGCCCTCATAATGCTAATTCAATACCGTATGTCAAAGAGAGCTGGGCATTAGGACAATTATCTACTCGTCCACTTCCAATTTTTTCTGGGGGAATCCCTTCAGTTTCGTTATTCATATTTGGCTGAACAAACGATTCTATTTTTTATCCAGTTCCACGGTATTTTGGAAATACACAATTGTGTCGGCGTGGGAATGGGTTTGTTCCCCTCTCGGTTACGAGGACGGAGAGTTGTCATGGTCACTGTGTTTACTGGATGGACAGGGTAATTGTCGCATGAAGGTGCATGCCTATTCACGATGTCTACCTACTTTATAATTTTTTTCCGGCCTATGTTCGCCACAATGCTTTTCTAGGTCGTCTGGTTACGTTTTTCCCATTTATGGAGTTTTACCTAGATACATTATGCTCAGGCATTTACATACTGAGCGATGTCTCAGCTATGCCTGGAAAATAATGGTTTACAGATGCCCGTTTGACTGGTGGTACCAATTTAGTTAGGTTCCACCGTCTGGGTACAAAATGTGCTTGTTCCATAGCCTTGATCACTGTAAGAAGTTGGCAGTTACTAACTGGCTACTGCCCATTGGGGTCCTGATCTTGCTTTCCTGTAAAAGCAATCCATTCACCTACATTCAAACTGACCTTTCTGTGACGGGTTTATGGCTGTATGGCCAATTGGCAATAGCAAGGTTTTAAAGTTTTATCTTTTGGCCTGGGCCTTGTTCATCATTTTAGGATGAAAGGTAAGTGGTTGTTCCCTCCTCCTTACTAGAGGTTTGACCTGACCATGGCAGTGTGTGCCAATTGATACAGGTTTTATTGGGCGACCTAAAAAAAAAAGTTTCTTCTTCCTAACACCATGCGGGTAATTAGGATCATCACACACTGCTGACAATGATTACTCCCTTCCACTTCGCGAGTCTTTGACCATTGAATTCTGGCTTGGGGAAGTTGACGTAGATGTTTCGATAGGGGATTAAGATTTGTGGTTGGTTCCTTCTGTATAGATTTGAATGTGTTATAGCTACAGTGAGAGATGTTAAACCAGAAATTGAGTTCCACGACGTGAGATGGTAGAATCATTAGAGGCTGTCCCTGATAACTCGAAAATCTTCTCTCTTTCTCAGCCTATTTTGTACAACAGATTTAGAGGAGGGGGGGGGGGGGGATGGGGGGTGTCAGACAGTCTAGTGACAACATATATTATTATATATGAACGTACCACTCACGTGCACACACCCAAGTGACGACAGTTAGACGCACAGACGTGGGAAAAACTATAACAGTGATTTATTACAGATACTTTGGAACGAGCTGTCCAACGCGCTGATTTAGGTTCAAGAGAAATTTTAATTTATCGTCTAAAATTTCAATCACAACACACAAATTACAACAAGCAAAATATACACTAGTCATAAAAAATCAATGAATTTCTACCGAATGATTAGCCCCACCGTATGATCTTAACCTCATGGTATGCAACAGCCTGTTGATGGAAAAGTGATAGCCCAAGGAATCAATGAATACATTTAGCGGTAAATCTAAAATGTTGTTTCACCGTTTTTTAAAGGTATGAACAGACTTAGATATAGTATGATTCTTTCCTAAGGAACAGTATACTTGTTATGTAACAAAGAAAACTTGCATGAAACGATATTACAAAAATGGGTGAAAAGGTTGGCATACCAAAAAAGGAATCACTCGTTCCTGCTTTCTCTCTGTTCATTCATCAGGGCCCCTGTCGTGATTCTCACTTTCTTACCCTATAATTTGCTATTGTTCACCGTCTGCGCGACGTTATAACGCCACTCCTCTTTTATCGTGTGGTGAGCGAATACCCAGCTCAGCAGATCTTGGTTTCATCCAATTGGTCCGGGGAGCGTTCTCATTCAGGGCGATAATTTTGTCAGATTTAAGTTAGTGTCACTGTATCGTTCAGGTAAGAATTAGTGTAAAGCGGGTTCACTGTGGTCCGAATCACGACGGTTTCCCACTACTTAGGAGAAATGTAAGGTTTGTAACTTTCGATCAAGGGAACCTCTTGGTCCACATCCACAAGTTGCAAATTTACGGAACGGTACGTTTGTAATAGTTTACTTGCCACAAGGGGCTGAACTGATATTAAGTTTAGCCCTTGTGGCAAGTAAAACTTTTACAAAACGAGTAACGTTCCGTTAAATTTTGTCAACTGTGTGGTGTGACCAAGAGGTCCCTTTGATCGAAAAGTTACAACCTGACATTTTCTTCCATAAAGTAGTGGAAACCTCGTGATTGGACACAGGTTAAACCCGCTTACCACTAATTCTTAACAGAACTGATAAGTGCCACTACTTAAAATCTGAAACAAAAGTATGCTGAGAGAACGCTCCCCGGACCAATTGAAGAAACAAGATCTGCAGAGCTGGGTATTCGCTTCACCAAACGATAAAGAGAGTTGCGTTATAAACGTGCGCCTGACGGTGAACAATAGCCATTAGAGGCGTTAGAGAATAAGAGCTATAAAAAACAGAACAAATAAAAAATCATAGGAAGCTAAACCATCTAAACCAAAAAGAAAAAAAACAAGTAAAGGCAAAAAACGGAAAGAAACTTTTTTGGGTAAACCAACCACAAAAGAACACCCAAAATTTTTGTAATATCAAAATGCAAAAAAAAAAAAAAACAAACAAAACCCCAACACAAACACTTAGGATGGATGACAAAAAATACCATATAATCTAAATAAATATCATACCTTAAAAACGGCAAAGCAACTCTCCCCTCCCACTTAGCATGCTGTACCGGTAAATGTGGGGGGGTTGAATTTCCTTGGTTTTATCATCTCTCTTCTCACAAACTCAGGGACACTGTGGGCATACCTTGAGGATAAGATCATACGGTGGGGCTACCCCGCTTCAATAGAAATTTCTTTAACCTTTTGATATGACTATTTGTATATGCTGTAATAGGATGGTGTTGTATAGCGTGTTGTGTGATTGTAATGATATTACTAGGGACGATAAATGAGAGAATCCCCCGAGCGCCGTTAGGAATCAGCATCGTGTCATGGTCAGCCCCCCGTATTCCCCAAAGATATCATGATATAAAGACGTTGTGTTATATAGTTTGTTCCACACGTCGTGTGCGTCCAGACTGTGTGCGTCACTGCTGGGGTAGTGCGGCACGTGGAGTGGATAGACGTATCTACGTATATATTAATATATTTGTTGACACTAGAGCTGTCTGACTCCTCCAGCATATCTCGTTGTGAGCGTACAAGAGATATAGACAGCATGCAGTCCCAACCCAGAGAGAGCTTCTCGAGTCATGTCGGGGAGCAGCGACTATCTGATTTCTACCCAGCTTACACGAGCCTTGGAAATCTATAAGGTTTACAATAAATTTCATCTCACACTGTGGCTATCTAATCATTCTGAAGTCCATGATTTTCATATAGTCTAGCTGAAAGGTGTACCGAAGCCACAATAGACAGACTTACTTATCCCAAATGTATCTGACGCAGCATCCTACTACAAGGGGTGGTCTTAGCCAGAATCTAATGACTCCTTGACTTTCAGCTACCATTGTGCCAGGAAGTATTTGAGCATGCTAGCATGTCCTGTGCCATCCGATATCTTTCCCGACCTGGTCCCTTTCAGGAGAAGATACTTCTCGTTTTTTTGCATTATTTTTAGGTAGTGGGTCGAAATTTTAGATCATTGTTCACTGTACCAGGTACAGGACAACTGTCTGGACTACACTGAAAGGAGCCTTGAAAACCATCCTTATGACTTTCTTCATTAAAGAGCCCTTCCATGACCTGCATTACTTCTCAGCTTCTTTTTCAAGGAGAGTTGGAACCTTTCAGTGTTTTTTTTTGGTCATCATTGCCAATTTACAGGATGTCCTTTTTGCATAAAACTCAGTTACCAAGTAAGGTCCAGTTGTTATGTTAGGGGGGGGTAATATGGATAGTGCTTTACAGGAATTGTGTGTAATGGTGATTTATTTTGGGCTAAGCCAGTTTACAGACCCTTCTTACAAGTGGAGGAAATTATGGTATATGGGGAATTTAGAACATGTGTTGTATAGTAGTGGACGCACTTCCACAATCTAGGAAGCAATTGTAATCAGGGTTAAATGGGCATAACGGTAAATGTATTACAATTAAACAGGCATATCAGAACCGAGGACATGACAGAGTAGAGTATGCCTGAATGTTACTTTAACTTTATACTGCTGGTACGGATTGAATGCGTTTGAGATAAAACTTGTAACTCTTCTGACAATAGAACGGAAGCAATGTGGGAACAGTAGGAGTGGTCAATAATTATAGTAAGACTCTTGTCAGTGACAGCACTGTAGGCATGTACCGTCTCACAGATATTACTCTAAGTCGTTGTAACGAGCCATTGGATAAAGGACAATCCGTGGAAATTGGTCTTTGTGATAAGGATCGGGGGATTGTCAGAACCTCAGATCCCAGGCGAAGAGCAAATATCTGTACAGTTTTCACCTTACCCTGCGCCCCCCTGCACGAAATAGAATCGTTTGTCAGCCAAAGTGTAAACCGAAAACTGAGATGCTCCAAAACTAGTTACGTTGGAAGGTGGAGCGGTAAGATAGTGGCCCGTAAGGAACTCAGTCTGATCCTCTTTGACATGTATTGGGGCTTTATAGGGCACCGGAAGAGGGTAGTTGGTGCCATGACCCTTACCTAACTCCATTTGTTCTTCCTCTAGGGACAGTAAATTGAGGTTACGATGTCTAGACCTTGCCATTTCCTTCAACAGGGTAACTCCTTCAACTGTCATCTATCAGTCTAAATTCAGTATGTCCTCCCATAAGTGTAATCATTTATCTCTACAGTGTCAATTATTTTCTTGGCTATCTGTATATCAATGGCCTTATGTGGCTGACACGCGTAGACTCGTGGTGCCTGTCTGCTTACATATCTTAATAGCTTACGAGTCAACTAGTTTATCACTGAATTGACTCGTGAGATCCCATAGAGTCTAACCCATTGCCAGTTCTCGTCGGAGGTCGTGAAGGTCTCGTATGCCATTCAAAATTTAAGCAAAAGTTGATCACTTTGGTTCGCCACTATGAGAGTTCCTAACAGTTGGCTTATTGGTCTGAGAGGGTAATCTGAGGAGTTTTATCCAGGATGAGTTATAATCGTACTGGGTAGCTACATAGTTACGCTATCACCAGTTTTACAAGATTACGGTCTCTCAGAAAATGGCGGGAAAAACGGGAGCGGTACATCTAATCATTTCTGATTATCCATGTCAGGAACAGACTTCAGAGACCAGTAATGTGGTTGATATAACTGGTTTAATTGTGGGATGTAGGGTCCAGCATTTGTGCAGGCACAGCAACACTGAGCTGTTTACACGTACACGTCAAAACAGGCGAGATTAATCTTGGGAGGTGGCAGAGTGACTGAAGGTCAAAATGTTTCTTTCAGTAGTGCTTACTCGGTACTCAAACGACCTGATTGCAGGTACACCAGGCACGAAATACTCAAGACGCTGCACGAGTAAAGAGTCCAAATTTCTGCACGAATAGAGTTCGTGATTGTGAATCCGAGACATGAGCTCCCACTAGCGAGCTTCTTATGCTTATTAATTTGGAGTTTATGTCGTGGAATGACATTCATGTATCATCCATCACATGAAGTACCTCTCGAATTTGTCACCACATATCCGACAGCACCCCCTCCAATATCTTACGGACACTGAACATCATAGGATAGCTAAACACTCCGTATCTATAGATATGGAACGTGATGGTACTAGATCTAGAACGCCCTTCTTGGGTTAGCGCAGCCAAAAATGGGGAATCTAGGACAAAGGTGGGGAGGGGCAATCCGTGTCTACAAAGGGGACCTAGGGGGGCGATGGGATTTTTACGGGGGGGGCATTTTAATCTATCTTAAAGAGATACAAGATATTTAGATAAGTATCATACGTAAGGGGATTTGGAAGGTTTGGTGAGATTACTTTAGGCTGGGTAAAGACTATGCTCAGGGGGGGGATGGGTCTTGGGTCTTAGAAGAGGCACCTCAGAAAATCCGTATCACTCTAATTGAGTCCACGCCATTTATATATCGGGTATGGGCCTTGGAATGTTAGATTAGTCTAACAGGAGTGGGGGAATAGGTTAACTGCGCATGGATTAGCAAAGGTAATACCCCCCAGCACACATGGGTGTTGACTCACACCGAGGAGTTTAATTAACCAGTATGAGGTGGGGAACTAACTGAGATATTAATTAAATTTGGGTCCAGAATTATAGAAAATAGGTAATATTAAAATGCATATCGGACCGGAACATTAGAGTAGGCAATAAATCTCGAGTGGAAGTTTAAAAAATATTGAACATAGTTGTATGACTTAAAGCCCAACTTCCGCAACCATATGTATCCTCGCAGTAAAATAATGAGAGGCACTTAGCAGCAGTTTGACCCCACTAGACCCTTTATTATGGGACAATTTTATAAGTTAGCTGTAAATTATATTAGAGGTGTAAGCTTCGCCCTTGCAACGTATATCATATTAATACCGAGTAGGTTATGTAAGTAGCAGACCTAGAGCGTCTTACTGATATATACACAAATTAAAAAAATATAGCTATGGTTCTACCCCCCCTGAGTGGTAAGAAAAAGACTGATATATAAAAATTTTGTATTTAAAAATTATATATTATAAAATATATCAATATTAAACATATTTAGATATTTACATATTATGTAATGGGGGGGGGGGGGGGTTGGGGGGGGGGGTGGGGGGGGGGGGGGGGGGGGGGGGGGGGGGGGGGGGGGGGGGGGGGGGGGGGGGGGGGGGGGGGGGGGGGGGGGGGGGGGGGGGGGGGGGGGGGGGGGGGGGGGGGGGGGGGGGGGGGGGGGGGGGGGGGGGGGGGGGGGGGGGGGGGGGGGGGGGGGGGGGGGGGGGGGGGGGGTGGGGGGGGGGGGGGGGGGGGGGGGGGGTCAATAATATATATATATATATTACAGATCTATTAAATTAATTTATCCACTAGCAGAGTCAAAATAACTATATAACCATTATTCAGGGTGGGATCTGGAGAGATAGCACTTAGACCTCCAGTAACATTCACTATCATCATACTTGAAGGTTTATACAGCTTGACCCTACCTTGATTGTCGATACACCCTTACTCTTTTCAGATAAGGAGGTATTTCTTATAAGACCAGTCTCTTATCTGGCGCTATACTGGTATCCGTTGATACATCTTTTTATCTGGGATATCCTATATTATAATAACATCTAAACCTCTCGCGACAACCACACCAAAAAAAAAAAAAAAATTATGTTTGACTATATAAACACGAATAATACTTGATTAAATTCAGTTAAGGGAATTTCGGAATTTCCCCTTTAATCAAAGTAGTTAGAAACCTGTGTTTTATTTCTTGTGGTGAATGAATCATGAAAATCGCCATAGTGACTTGACTCAAAGTCCCATCACCCACCGGCTTCTAAAATAGTCCAAATGTGTTTGTTTGACAGAACGTTTGACTAGAAGTAACAAGACTTCAGACGCTTTATCTGGCAAGCGAAATAAATTGTTACGCTCAGAGGGAAAAATGGCCAACGCAGTACGAACACTTATTAACCCTTTGGCAATCCTACAGAGACGTTTTTATTTCACCTGGTTATGCGAGCATATATTTGGTAATGTACGTTTTTCGTCACACCTGGGTTAATCATCACGTACGTGTTGTGTATACATCAATGTGATGTTGTGCACTTGAGTTCGCAAAACATACGGGATAGCCGTCTTTTGGCAGTTATGTCTGGAACAGAAGTTTAGGATATAATTCTTCTTTTTCCTCTTCCTCTTCTTCCTTTTCCTCCTCCACTTCGTCTTCTTTTTCTGCTTCCTCTTCTTCTTCTACTTGCACTTCTTCTTCCGTTTTTTTCTTCCTCTTCTTCTTCCTCATCTACTTCTTCTTCATCTACTTCTTCCTCTTCTACTTCTTCCTCTTCTTGTTCCTCATCTTCTTCTTTTTCTTCTTCGTCTTCCTTATCTTCTTCTTCTTCTTCCTCCTCTTATTCCTCCTCTTCTTCTTCTTCTTCAAGTACAATACCAACAGACGTAGGCGATAATACATGTCCACAGCGTCCTATCCCAATGTTGTTTACCTATTCCACTTGGCATAGTAAGAGTTGATAATCATGTGTGATGCATAACCTGCAGTCCTCAGCAATGTTCACCAATTCTGTTATCGATTTGTTTCCATGTCACAATGAAAATAAAGTATCTCTTTGTTGTCCACCACTCATTTTCCTGTTGTAACAATGTATAATAGCCTTTGTTCTTATCGTTACATGAAAAATATGGATTCTTCATATGCTTAATTAACTTGGCGCTCTTTAATCCCTGCGGCTGGTCCCACTGGCAGGACGCCTGCACCACAGCACTCATGTGCTCTTTCAGCGGTGGTTTATGTAGCAGTTTATTGTACACGATGAGGTTGACGGCCCTATGCACAAGCCCGTGTTAAAGCGTCTCTTACGAGATGCTTGAAGAGATGAAGCATTACTCTTTCTTTCTCTGCTCAGAGATTCAGCGGAACTTCACGGGACAAAAGTGGATTGCTTACTTCTAAAATGAGAAACACGCTTGCCGTGAGCACTTGTTTCTTTCCTGACATCCTAATTGCGCTGGTATGGTTCAGCAGTCTATGGTATTTGTAACATTCATCTCTAAAACCATATTTCTGTGGCCTCCAAGGATTTTCCTGCATGTCTACTAATTGTCTATGACGCAATTCCATAAGTTAGGATTTACTTTGTGTACCGCTTTATACCTCTCCTACTTCCATTGACAGAGATGTGTTGTATAAGATCATGTTCATTTTAATATACAGGCTGCAATTGCCTGGCCTTTTCTTCTCTTCGCCTGTGAGATGCATCTTCTATCTGATGCTTCCCTCGGATGCCAGTGTACTTGAATGTGTGGGCTTGTTTCAAAGCTGTCCCATTTGCTTTGATGGTCCATTCTGGGTAAATACCTTTTTTCTCGAAATGCCCATTACTTCTGTCGTTTTGCTTTGTCTTGGTTGACTTTTCTTTCTTTTTTTTTCTTCTTTTTTATGAGGTCCGAGCTGGTAGAGCGCTTGCCTCTCGCGGCAAAGTTATCGGGTTCTGTGTTAGAACCTGATAGCATCACGCTCCAGTCTGCCCAGCTGTAAATGGGTATGTAACTCTGCCTATGAGTTAGGGAAGGCAAACGCAGTCAGGAAGAGAACCAGTCTCCTAATCTCATAAAGCCGTACCTAATACAGTGAAGTATCTACACTTCGCTTTATCTTTTTTCTTAAGCTTTATATGACTATTGTATCAGTCAGTCTAAGGACTAATTTACGCGTGTACTCGATGTTTTTGACTAAGTTAAAAGTCTCATCGTCATTTTTTGGCCGTAGTCCTTTTCATTCGTTATCTCTTCATAGACTTACTTACTTACTTAGTCGTTCACCTTCTACCGTGAGGTGTAGAGGTTTGGAAGAGAGAGCGCCAGACTATCCTATCGGCTGTCTTCCTCCTGGCCTGGTTCCATTTTAGTCCTCGGACCTTCAAAGATTGTCTAATGTTGGCCTCCCAGCGGACTCTGGGTCGTCCTCGGGGTCTGGATCCTTGGCTCTTTGTTTCCCATGCTTGTCGTGGTATCCGATCTTCTCCCATTCTGCAGACATGGCCAAACCATCTTAATTGGGACTGTTCTACTTGGGTCTGCAGGGAGTAGGATTTAAGGCCTTGACGTATCGTCTGGTTGCGTACCATGTCTCTTCTTGTTACTTCAACCACCTTCCTCAGATACCTCATTTCTGAGGTTTGGATCTGGCTTTTATGGGTTGTAGTCACTGCCCATGACTCGCATCCATATGTCAAGACAGGGACATAGGTGGAGCGGTATACAGCCATCTTCGTTTTCTTACCAACCTCTCTCTTGCTGAGGAATCCTCGATTTATGGCCTGAAAAAGTATCCTAGCTGCTGCTTTTCGAGTGGCCAACTCTTCTTTGATGCCTCCCTTTCGGTCTATAATAGCTCCGAGGTATTTAAAGTGGTTGACCTGCTCCAGGACCTGTTCTCCCAGCTTAATCTGATGTCTTCTTTCTTCTCGTGATATCACCATGCATTTTGTTTCAGAGCTGCTTATGACCATCTCTCTCTTTTCCAGCTCTTCCTTCCAGACTTGCAGGTTGAATTGGAGATGTGCCTCTGATTTAGCAATCAGGGCAACATCATCAGCAAATGCCAGCTCCGAAATATAGACCTGTCTCATCTTCCAGTACCCCACTGAATACTTTCTCTTCATAGACCCCCAGGAATAATACGGGGCGTGGAGAAAGTATAATCAATTTAAATAATCATTCTAACTGTGAGATTCTTTAAATCATACATTTCTTCCCTGCTGCCTATCTTTTTTTAATTCTCATCCCCGTCACGTCTGTTTAAACAAACATAAAAATCTTTCAATTCCTTATTCTACAGGAGTACTTGTAACTAGCGAATCTAGGTCGGCATCACGTTTCATTAGGGAGCCGTGTCGTACTTGCTACGTTATATTACCCGTTTAGATTAGTTAAGCAGTCGTTTCTTTTTAAACAGCCCATGCCTAGCGTTTCCTGACGAAGTCATTGTGGTCGTAACACGAGTTATGTTGTATGCCTTCGTGTCTATTCCTGAGTGCATGACCCGATGATAGTGTCCGAGAAATTAAAATCACTTTCTGCAGTGGGATTTCTGATACACTTTTTTTTACTATTTTTTTTACTATTTAACTGAATGTAAAGATATTTCTAAATGAGTTAAAACTTATTCTTTCCCACGAGCCGTATAGCATGCCAAGATATGGTACATTATTCTCCCAAGAGCCGTCTCGTACGCTGGTTTGGTTATGGTCACATCTTCTCATGAATACACAGTGTAAAAGAACTTTATTTGTTGCATACAAGACATTAAACGACTTATAAAAATTCTTCAGCCATTATACAATGATTATACTGATATTTTATATTGTATCATAAATATGTATTTCTACTGCTTGATTAAAAACCTGTGGGGAAAGTGGCATCCATTTTAGTGACAGGTAAAACATAAAAAAACTGCCTGGGAGAGAAAGAGACTGCTAGGTAGCTATTTTCCTACATAGCATCGTATAATATGGACGTAACCAAATGGACTGCTATGTCTAATCCGGTGGGATCGCTTATATCCTGCTCCTGGCGGGCAACCTTCATGGTGAAATGGTAATGCTTCATGGTGAAATGGTAATGCTTCATGGTGAAATGGTAATGCATCTTTTTGAATTCCGTTGGTTTTAAAAATAGAACATCTAAGTATATGCCTTATAACATGTTCATACACGGTGACTAATGTGAGGTGGTGCATGAGGATAGCAACCTCAGTGTGTAAAACCAGTTGCCACAGTGGCCACCACTGCAAGAGCATGTGAATGCTGGTGCAGGTTTCCTGCCAGGGTACCGACTACATTGGTTGTTTCATGCTCCACAAGGAGCGCAATAATAAAATCCTGATGACCATATAGTTGTATTGCTTGTATTTTCACTCTTGGTTTTTTTTATGTGAACGCTGAAGGCTACTCATGTTAAACTAATGTTATTTTAAAATAATCTAACCTCTGCTCTACATTTTTCGGCGATCTATATTTCAGGCTCTAACTACTTTTGGACATTCATTAGCTCAAGCTCAAACACACCTAGCATCATCGTCTAACACTAGAAAAACTGAATGGCTCCCGTACACTCTTGTGCGTTGCTGAAAATGAAAGATGAAAATAAACATCTGAATTGCAGTCACCTAACTTTTCTTAATTTGACCCTGCCTACTTTGAAAGACTTGAGTGTACTTGCTGAGCTAATTTGGTTGTTCTCTATTGCCAGAGTTTAAAATCAAATAAAACGGTAGTGGGTGAAGACCGTGATGCGACAACAGTATTAGTTTACATATAATGCCTTCAGACTGATTTCTTTGAAGATGCTGGCTTTGATGCAGAAGGTTAAGCTGTACACGCTCCCTTGACACGTGCTTGAATTAGGATTAGCCAGTTCGTTTTTTATATTTGCAAGCTAAGGTCGAGAAATAAAGAAAACATAAGGAAAACGGGAAGTTAGAGCTCTGTTGTAGGAAAATAACGCATCGAGATATCTATTTTGCGTTCCATTATATAATTCCTTCTTGTAGAAGAGGCGATTTATGGTTTTTTTTTAATGGCATCATTATAGTAAATATATACTGCTCACTCAAAAAAGTTAAAGGCCACTTTCAATTTTTAGGTCATTTCAACAAAAAAGCTGTTTTTTTTTAAACCTGACACACTCAGTCAAAAAAAAGTTTTGCTGCATTTTTGTTGCATGCTTAAACAATGTTTGTTAATCTGACAATAAATCAAATCTGTGTTACGTGTGTGTACCTCCAAGGTCAATCAAATGTACGTGGTGGAAAGGGAAATAATGCATGTTTGAATATGCTTCCTATGGCCAAGCCTGGTGATAACATTGCTGAAATTTGCTTTTCACGTGCAAGTCGTGACTATAGTGAACACATGTCACCCACTTTTCGGAAGGAACGGGCAGTGGGTATGTTTGTAACATTTACCATTTTAGCCATGGCTCAGCGTGTTGCCGTCTTGTGGTAGACCTTGGACGTCCTGACCTGCGTTGTTCTGCGACACTGCCGGTTGCATTATAACGATCACGCAGAGTTTGTATGACAGAGTGGTCAACTCCTAATCTCCTAGCAACTTCTCGCTGCCCTACATCATTCTGCAGCCATGCCATCGCTCTCCATCTGTCAACATTGGTTAAGCGTCTGCGCTGAGCCAATGGCTAAAATGGTAAATGTTACAAACATACCCATCGCCCGTTCCTTCCGAAAAAGTGGGTGAAATGTGACTTGCACGTGAAAAGCAATTTCAGCAATGTTATCAACAGGCTTTGCCATAGGAAGCATTTTCAAACATGCATTATTTCCCTTTCCACCACGTGCATTTGATTGACCTTGGAGGTACACACACGTAACACAGATTTGATTTATTGTCAGATTAACAAACATTGTTTAAGCATGTAACAAAATGCAGCAAATCTTTTTTGACTGAGTGTTCAGGTTTTTAAAAAAACAGCATAGTTGAAATGACCTAAAAATTGAAAGTGGCCTTTAACTTTTTTTGAGCAGTATATGTTGCTTAATGTTCCTAACCACTAATCAGGGGAGAAAATCCACATTGACGAAAATGTTACTTCACAATGCAGTTGAGGGCAAATTCATAAGAGCAGTCTGTTTTAATGACACGATAAAAGAACCTTAAAACTTCGGGCATGTATTATTTGAACATAATAGACATCACTCATGATGGTGAACAACAGAAGAATTCGTTCACTATCCAAACCTTATCAACTTAATAATTGGTAGCAATCAACATTAAGCACAAATCCTACCATGTGAACTAACAATACCGACTAGAGACTCAGAAACTCACATTGATCATTCCAAAATTGACAGACATTATTACAGCCAATACAAAAGCTGTAAGTACTGTACATCGAAAAGTGCATAAGTAACAGCTGAATGGTATACATCACGGATGGGTCTAAAATAACGAACCGGAGGAGCTAGGTCAGAAAGAAAAAAAATAAAAGTACAAAAGATTTAAAGTGGCAGAAATACATCGATCTCTACGGCAGAATCAGAAGCAATGCTGAAGGCCTTGGAAGTAGTAACAGAAATCCCACTGTAGAAAGTGATTAATTTCATTGACACTGTATCATCGGTTCATGCACTCAGGAATATACACGGATGCAGTCGACTAGAACTAGAAGAGGAAATGCTGCATATAATTAACACATAGCTGCGTACCACATGATGTAGAGTTACATTAACGTGGACACCAGCACATGTTGGCATAGCGCGAAGTGGCAGGTAGGGAAACCACACGAAGAAGTATGTATAAAAAAACTAAAAGTCAGTCTAGACAGATTAAAAACCGAGGCCGTAATTAACGACGTTACCAAGTGAAAGAAATGACATAAACAATAACGTCAAAGCTTTGAATGAGTGACAAATAAATATTTTTATGAATTTTTCTTGATAAATCTCGTTCAGATTTTAGAATTACTAGCAAGAATACTGTTCTTAGAGCCTCTCTTTGTCTGCTAACTCGGAGTTTGCACTGAAGTCACGCAGGCTCTTGTTCCAGTTGATATGACCTGTATTCATCCCAGGTGTTCTGAAATACAACTTCAACTGTTTGAGAAATATATTTCTAAAAGTATTACTTTAATTTGTTGGTTTATATTTATTAATTATTCGTTAAATATTTGAGGTGAACATGGGGTTAATAAAGCACTTATATAACATTCACTGTTTTTGGGCCGCTCCTCTAATTACTGCCAGAAAGAGCTTACCTGCTTGCATGTATACGTTGGCTTCTAATTTTCTAATTTTATTAGAATTTCGAGACAATATCTGTCGAGCTTAATTAATTAGTCAGAATATATGTACGAGGGGCGTTCAGAAAGTAATGCACCACATCGTTTTTCTCAGGAGCTGTTTATTCAAAAAGCATGAAATTTATACACAATATACATGGATATGTCATGTAAACATCGGTATTATTCAACATAATCCCCATCAACTTGTACGCCTTTATGCCAGCGCGAAACAAGTGCATGTATTCCTAGCCCGTACCAGATTTTGTCTTGATCATGTAGCCATTTCTTCGCTGCATGAATCACTTCTTCATCATCTTCAAACCTTGTCCCACGGAGTGCATCTTTAAGTGGACCAAATAGATGAAAATCAGAGGGTGCCAAATCGGGACTATAGGGTGGATGGGGTAGTAAAGTCCAACCCAATTTGGTGATTGCTTCCCGTGTTGCCAGACTTGTGTGAGGTTGCGCTTTGTCGTGAAGGAGAAGCAGGTCTGCTGGATTCTTGTGCGGCCGAACTCTGCGAAAACGTTGATTGAGTTTTTTCAATGTCTTAATGTAAGCTTGCGAATTGATTGTCTCTCCTCTTGGCATAACGTTCACAAGAATCACACCTTCAATGTCCCAAAAGACAGTGATCATTACTTTTCCAGCTGAAGGAATTGTCTTGAATTTCTTTCTTCGTGGTGATTGCGGATGATGCCACTCCATTGACTGTCTTTTTGTCTCAGGTTCAAAATGATGTGCCCAGGTTTCGTCACCTGTAACGATCTTAGCCAAAAAGTTCTCTCCATCAGCATTGAAACGCTCCAACAATTCAGAAGAAATTGCTTTCCTTTGCAATCGATGGTCATTTGTGAGACTTCGAGGAACCCATCTTGCGCAAACCTTAGAAAATCCGAGAGTTTTTTATAACTGCATTTGCACTACCAATGCTGACTGACATCTGTAAGGCCAATTGTTGAGTAGCGATTCGCCTATCAGTAAGAATAATGCCCTTAGCGCATTTCAATATTTCTGCGTTGGTGGCTGTGGCAGGACGTCCACAGCGCGGCCGATCAAGCAGCTCCGCATCTCCACTTCCTGATTCTTTCATTCTCTGAACCCAGCGACTGACTGTACTCTTGTCGACTGCAAAACTTCCATACACATCACATAGACGCTTGTGAATGTTCACAACAGTTTCCTTCTCTGCAACGAGAAGTTCTATCACAATTCGCTGCTTATAACGCATGTTGCTAACACGCTCCATTTCAACGGTTTAGGGCAGCCGTATTATTTGGCCGGTTTCAATGCAATTTGAGGCACACAATTGGCACATGCCATATTTAAAGTGTGCTAAATTTCATGCTTCTATCTTCATTATTAGCTGAGAAAAACGATGTGGTGCATTACTTTCTGAACGCCCCTCGTACCTTTTTTCGAAAGAACTGTTACGCGACCGCAGCTGAGATTCAAAGATGTGTGCAAGAGAGACCTGAGGGCACTGGATATAAATCCAGCAACCTGGGAGGATGAAGCTGCCGATAGCACCATGTGGCGGTGCTATCTACAGCGCCACCTGTGGGCGAAAATAAGCCCTCACAAGAAGCAGAAGAGAGGAGAGAAACCATCGAAAGGAACACCAGGAAAAATAAGCAGCTGAGGGCTGTCACCTCAGGGGCGCATTCCCATAGTCAGTTATGACATTAAGGGTCTATTACTATGTAGCTTTTCTAAACGTATATTTAAACCAATTTCATTATTGTTTTGCTAAGTGCCTTTGAACAATTTGTTATAGTTTGCTTTAGTCGCCATTTTTTTAAGATGTCCTTCGGTTTTCTAATTTTGATGCAGTTTGGTGTTGGTTGTCTTCTGTCTTTTCATATATCTGATCCATTTGTGTGTGTGTGTGTGTGTGTGTCTTTTATATATATATATATATATATATAATATATATATATATATATTTATATATATATATATATATATATATAATATATATATAATATATATATATATATATAATATATACCGGTATAGCAAACAGCTATCGAACACACACGGACACACCCACAAATACAAATATTCACACAACATATCTCAACTGGAATTTAATGATTTAGAAAACTACTATATGTTGCATCTTTCTTGTCTTATTTACTGCGCATCGTGAAAAGAAACTTATACCGAATTCCAGTCTACCTGCCATATTGTAATGCACTCTTCTTTACCTATTTCTTTAATAACTGTGTTACCTCCAGCGTTACAGTATGTTCAAATTACGTGGCCAAATGAGACACAAAAATGCCAAAAATATCAAGTATATGACTGTTAAGGTTTATGTAGTTGGAAATATGATGTTAACTTGAGCATCGTGCTGTTGTATATTGCTGAATGGTAAGGGTGGTCAAGAATGATGATTTCAAACAAGGACTGCAAAACGACTGGTTAAATTTGGGTCCACAATTACAGGCATATTTATTACGTAGACAAAATTTTCATGGCAATCATCAATACATGCATAAATGGCATCTCCTACAGTCCTTCCTTCAATCGTCGCATACCTGGAATATTTACTAGCGGTGCCATTGCGGTTATCACCGAAGTATCGAAAACCAGAGTATGGAGAAATTATTATAATAAAAATTGCTCCTACAATAGCTGTACTGCTTGCATCAGGGCCAGCGAACCAGAGCTGGTCAAGACCGCACTCCACCTCCACGTGGTGGTCCTGGAAACAGTCTGCAGCAGTGCAGTCTGGCTGAGCGAGTGCGGATCGCAATGGAAGGCAAACCCGGTCCCTAAAAAATGCCGTGCAGAAGTCGGATGTGTCGACCGAAAGGTGCAGATATCACAGCTTAGGCGTAAACAGACACAACGCAACCACCGTCCTTTTCAGGGCGAACGAGGAAGAAGAAGAAGCTCCTACAATACTTCTCTGTAGTAAATCATCCTCGAACTCATACAGTTATGTTCGGCATCTTCCTAAATATAAGTGGCGACCTTCGTAAAATACAAGCCACGTAAAAATACATGGACAGAACTTCAAATCTCAGGAACTACAGTTTCAACGTCTTCCCTAGACGGAATCTCATAACGAAAGGCACCGGCTAACTTTCTGCATAAATTATCTCAGCACCCAAAATACGTCATCATCTCTAAGTGACGTCAGACTAACATCGCGTTCAATTATAGTTTACATAGATGCAAAATACATATCATGTTGGCCCCAAAATAGAATTGTTACCGCGTAGATTACCTTCTAACAAAACTAACTGTGGTCAACATGTACAATATATATAAAAATCTTCTTTAACAATGACGGAATATCAGTCAGAAATCACAAACATTGCACACACTTTATTGATTAAGCATGATGACTTGCAAACGATTTATAAACACCAAAAAACGAGGGTTTTTCTTTATAGCCAGCATAAACCATCCACTAAAGCATCTTTTCTTATTCTGCTCGAAGAAAAATGTCTTCAGAACGTATCTGAATATAAGCAGGCATATACCAGAAGACGAACATTTGAGGTGAAGATAAGGCCGAATGATAGAACATACACTAAGCAAAACCAATTGGCAACGTTAAAACGCAGTCCTATGTTGTTGTTGTTTTGATGAAATGATGGGTGGAGATCGGGCACTCAAACTCTGTTCATTGTTGCCTCTTCTCGTTCCATCTTGGTCTACCCTGTTCAACCTGAAAGTTGGTTATAATTGGGGTATTTAGTGTCATTTTATTTACTAATTTTGTATTCAATTTAAATAACTGTTGTCTTTTGCAGTTGCTGATTTTTATTTATATTAGTATTTGTCAATTTTATTTTCTCTTTTGTATTGTTTCTAGATAACTATTGTCCTTTACACTTGGTTTTAATTTGTATTAGTATTTGTTCTTTTTGAGTTGTTGTCCCTTTTTTTTTAATACTTTGTCTTTCCTTGTCCTATGAGTAGTTATTTTTTTTGTTTGTTAATGCTTTGTTAGTTCTTGCTGCTTAATTTCTATTTAGTTGGGTGATTTTCCTGAAGTTCTAACCTTATATTTTTTCCTTTGTTTTATGTATATATCTTTTAAGTATTGATTGGGCATCTCTTGGGGCATCTATACTTAAAACCTTATCACCTGTTAAGTCTATATTGTGATTTCTATAGTAAGTTTTTTAATTCAAGCCTTTGTTGTTCATACTTTTTACAGTGGATCAGGTAGTGGTCTATGTCATTCTCTTCCTGACATTCTTGGCAGTGTGGTTCTTCTACCATGAAGTATGCTGCACCGAGTCGGAGACGCCACAGTTTTTTTGTTCGATGGTATCTTTAATTCTTCTCTGACCTGGCATGTCCTCGTTGGTTCTTTCAGCAGTTTGAACGCGTGTCTGCCTTTTCTACTTTCCTTCCATGTTGTCATCCATTCCTCGTTTATAGTTTCCTTCACTTGGCTCTTGATCTCTGACCTTCCCAGTCCTGCTTTTATATTGTTTTTTTACTTGTTCTTCCCTTCTTGGCATTCTGGTCTGCCAACTCGTTGCCAGCTATACCTATGTGTGCTGGAACCCACACTAGCCTCACACTACATCCTCTGTTCTCTAGTGATGTATTAATTGCTAGAATTTCTTCCTTTATGTCTGGCCGGCTACATTTACCTGGGTGTTCTAGTGCTTGTAGTGATGATAGTGAGTCTGTAAATATCGTAACAGCTTCTGGTGGGTTATCTTCGATTATTTCTAGACTTTTAAGAATTGCTACCATCTCTGCAGTAAAAATCGATGCCCCTTCCGTTATACTGTAGCTCTTTTTTATTCCCCATTGTGGTATTACAACTCCGGCACCTAGTTGCCACTATCACCCTTGGATCCATCAGTGTAGACGGCCAGACTTTGTTTAGTTAGTTGCTCTATGAACTTTCTACTTATCATTTTGGCTTCCTTATCTTCTATGTTTTGTTTGATCTTTTCAGTAAGTGAGTAGTCTATGATTGGTGTTTTTAGTTCCCAGGGTGGTATTTTGCTTCTGTATTTATTACTATTTTCAATTGTGTTTGATAGTTCTTTGAACTGCATTAGGTCTTCTATAGTTCTCCATCCTGTTGGATATCTATCTTTATTTAAGGGGACGTCCCATACACTTGGTTGGTTTTTGACAAATGCTTTATGTGCTGGGTGGGTCACTTCTTGTGCTACTTTACTCCAATAATTTAATCTCAGTTCTTTCCGTCTTAGACCAAGGGGAGGTATGCCGAGAGCTACTTCTAGAGCTTCTACTGGTGTCGATATAAATGCACCTGTAATAGTTCTCATGGCTGCATTTTGAATCCTGTCCAGTTTTTGCTTTGTTAGAAGCTGCAGCTGAGTCATAGACTATGCTGGCATAATCCAGTTCCCCCTGATGAAGGACTTGTAGAAACATAAGCATTATTTTATTGCTGGCCCCCCATCCATTACCTTTTACAATCCTTAGTATATTTAGGGGTCCCCTACAGCTTTCTACCAAATTGTCTATATGTTTATTATAATTTAGTTGTTTATCTAAAGTTATGCCCAGAAATCTAGTTGTTGAGGAGGTACATATTTTCTGTCCTTTAATGGTTATATTGATTTTGTTATTTTTTTTTAAATTTCCTTTGCTGAAAATCATACCTACTGTTTTGTTTACATTAATTTGGAAGCCCCAACTTTTCATCCACTCTGAAACTTTGTCTATTTGATTTTGAAGTTTTTTGTAAACATGGTCCAAGTTTTTTCCAGATCGCCAAATGGCACAGTCATCTGCAAATTGTGATACTGCATTCTTTATGTCATTAAATTCATCTGCTAAATCATTTACAGCTATAGTGAAAATTGAAGGAGAGATCACTGATCCTTGAGGAATCCCATTCTGTTGTTCATATATTTCTGACCTATCATTATTCACCTGTACAGCAAAATACCTGTCCTGTAAAAAGTTTTCTAGATACCTATAGGTTTTACCAGTAATGCCAATCTTTTTCATTTTGTAAAGAGCTCCATCGCGCCAGCATTCATCATATGCTCTAGCTACATCTAGAAAGACAGGAAATAGAGAGAAAACAAAGGGAAAAAAAAGCGCACCGAGAAGATAACTGGAGTCGGACAGAAAGGGGAGAACAAAGACAAGGGCAGACCTTGAACTGATAAAAAAAAAAAAAAAAAATTCAGACTTGATACGCATCTGTTGAAGACCTGTGTTCCGCACAATGATTTCATAATCTTGATACATCGTCTATAGCAGCTTGTTAACACTGTAATCAGTGTTAATTATTGTCACAGTATTAACGCTGTAATCAGTGTTAATTATTGTCACAGTATTAACGCTGTAATCAGTGTTAAGTATTGTCACAGTATTAACGCTGTAATCAGTGTTAAGTATTGTCACAGTATTAACGCTGTAATCAGTGTTAAGTATTGTCACAGTATTAACGCTGTAATCAGTACTAATTATTGTGTTGCAGTATTAGCTTAGCTGTGTGCAGTTGCTGACAAATTTTGTGGAGGCAAAGAAAGAATAGAACTACTATCCCCCTCAGGCATGTCGTAGGAGCTGACTAACATGAGATTACGTATGTGGCTGGCAGCCTCATCAAGTAAAACAACTTGCTACAGAAAACACCAGTACAGGATCACATGGACGCTTTGGGTCAAGCTACACGCAGGAAGACTAACTGCGGTGGTGACTCTATGCACCATGAGGATCGAAAAAGAGAATGATGGTTATGGTTATCTTAACGGTTGTTGTGTAGCCTGTGGCAGTATTAATCATACTAGTAGTAGTTTTTGTTGCAATACTAACAGTGATAGCCGTAACATTTGTAGTAATAGTGATAGCCATAACATGTGTATTAATAGTGATATCCTTAACATTTGGGGTGGTAGTGATAGCCAGAACGTTTGTAGTAATTGTCGTAAATCTGGATAGGTATTTAAGATAGATTCTGGTCCCGTCTGAATAGAACTGAAGAAGTGGTAACTCCGTGAGATATAAGATAAAGAAATAGTTTTCACGAGTGAATAGTTTAAAGGTAGAATCTGTCACTGAATGGAGAAGATGCTCTAGTCCAGCCTATCTTTACGACTGTAATTTAAAAAAAAAATTTTTATTAGGCAGTTCTACATTCCATACCTTTAACATATACGTTTAGCCATTCACACACACACACACACACACACACACACACACACGGTTAAGTGACGACAACAAGACGCACAAACGTGAAACTATAGTAAATGGAGTATGGATAATGAGCTGAGCTGACCAACACAAGTAATTAAGTTTTGTTAAGTTTATTATCATATAAACAAATCCCAACATACAACATATATATCAAATAAAAATCATAGGTTACAGAATTTGGAAAATACACCCATAAGTGCAATCCCCTCTGTCGAGACAAGATCCCGCAAGAAATTTAATAACCCCAAAAGGTCAAAAGATGTGCGCTATGGTATAGAAAATAGACGATAACGTAGAGAACAGAGTTCCTAGTTAATCTATCTCTGAAAAAATAACAGTATTAGCTAGCAAATCAAGAAATGCGTACAATGAGTATACAAATAGAATTATTCACTCCTCTGATTCATACTCCTGTCAATCTGTGGCCACATTCAACCTCGCTTACCTATTAGTTGTTTAACAACATCTTGAACATATATTCATGATACATGTGACAGAATCCAGTGTTGGGTTTCGCCGAAGTAAGCCCCAGTTCCTCAACGAATAATAATCCTCCTAATTGGGGAACGCTTACTTTGGTGGTGATTATTGGATATGCAAATGTCACGTTAGATATTTCAGGTAGAACAAAATAATTTCCAAGATTTAGTGTTCACAGTGTACAACAGGTAGTACTTCCAATAGTTAAAGGGAATGTCTGGTGGGTAAATCTTTCTGGATAAATCCTAGCGACAACACAGTGTCAGAAATCGGGGATCATGTTATGTTTTTGATATTTCGCCACAGCAGGCTGAATATAATGAAATGGAAAAAAATCTGGGTATCTTATATGTCCAGTTATAGTTATTTTTAGTGTTCATATGTTTGTAATCTCTCTCTGGATGAAACAAGAGGACCGAACAGGTCAACCTCGAAGACCCGATATTACATAAGAATGTTATTGGTACTATTTGACTTGGACTTTGATCACTGCTCAGATTTAGGCCGCTGGTAGGCTGGTTTGTGACCAGTACTAGTTTTAGGAAGAAATACAAAACATTTAACCATAATATCAGTATACTATCCTAACATGCGTAAAGGTAAGATCTATTTTCCACTCTGTCGTTATATTAGATTAGAAACCACAAGTTTCTAGCTTATCTTATCGTTTTAACAAGTGATATAAACCCTAGTCATTTATAAAATTACCAATAATGAATTAGAAATAAATATATATTCCGTCAGTAGCTAGTCGCCAGTCGCCTAGTGCATTTACTAGTCAATTAAAACATCTCTTCCTGGGGAATAGCGAGTAATTAAATTTACGTTACAGCTGGAAAAATTAGCTGTATGTCAATACGCTAGTCAATTAACACAGAAAATCCCAGTGAAATATAATGAAGAACTTTAACACATTAAACCCCTTAAATGCTAGTATATATATTACCGCAAACCAGAAAAATGAAACTATCTCCACGAATCTAAATAATCCACTTTGATCAAAGGCTCTATGATGTCGAGCTAGATATTTCAAACATTTCCTGAACGTACTGATAACTGATTTTGGGAGATGAAGTATTTATACACGGAAAGCGTTGTTTCGCTGAACGATGACGAAAGTCACACCTTGGGCGTTTTCGGGAGAAATCTTCGAGCTGGTATCACGAGATAAAAAGATTCTTCGGTTTCCTTCCTCGCTATGCCGAAACGGCATCACAGAATTGTCTCTTTCGAGCGAACCGTCTTTGATTATCCCCCCCCCCCCCCTGTTTAGATCAAGTGATTAATTCCCCCTGAAAATGTCGGACATCAAACGTTAGCGGTCAAACTCCTGCCCGTCCCCTCTCTTTCAAAGAAACCAATTTTATGCTAAGCGAACCGTTCTTTCGCTGGCTGTTATCTTAGCCTGTACGAACAAGGATAAACGCTTGTCAGCGCCTGAAACAAGAAAAATAGGCGTGGCTAAAATATGAGTTAGACAGATAGCGAAACAATCCTGGGTTTGGCGTATCAAAACGTGCATATTAATGAGGAACAAAAGGTGGGAAGCAAGGTTGAACGGAATGAGGGGCAAAGGTGGGAAGCAAGCGGTCAGATTCATGTAGTCTGTTTTTTACATAACCCGTCACAGTAATAGTGATAGCCATAACATTTGTAAGTAATAGTGATAGCCATAACATTTGTAGTAATAGCGATAGCTATAGCATTTGTAGTAATAGTGATAGCCATAACATTTGTGGTAACAATGAAAGCCATAACATTTCTACTAATAGTGATAGCCATAACATTTGTGTAACAATGAAAGCCATAACATTTGTAGTAATAGTGCTAGCCATAACATTTATAGTAATAGTCATAAACATTTGTAGAAATAGCGATAGCCATAACATTTGTACTAATAGTGATAGCCATAACATTTGTAGTAATAGTGATAGCCATAACTTATTTGACTGAATAGCCTGAACGGCTCCTGTGATAAACCCTCTGTGGATGGGAAGGAGCGAAGCTCCTGACCGGGTTGGAAGGAAAGTCCTCAGGTTCCCCAGCCTCGCAATGACATGTCATTGGGCCGAAGGGCTGAAAGCCCAAGTGCTGCTGGTTAAGAAAAAAAAAAAAAAAAAAAAAATAGCCATAACTTGTGGTAATAGTGATTGCCAAAATTTTTTTAGTAATAATGATGGCCATAACATTTGTAGTAATAGTGATAGCCATAACGTTTTTGCAGTAATATTGTTAGCCCATAACATTTGTAGTAGTATGATGATAGCTATAACTTTATGCAAGTAATTTTGATAGCCATAACATTTGTAGTAATAGGGATAACCATAACATTGTTAGTAATAGTGATAGCCATAACATTTGTAGTAATAGTGATAGCCATTAACATTTGTGGTAATGGTGATACCATAAAATTTGTCGTAATAATGATAGCCTTAACATTTGTAGTAATAGTTGATAGCCAGAACATTTTTGTAGTAATATTGATAACTAAACATTTGCAGTAATAGTGAAAGCTATAACATTTGTAGTAATAATGATTAGGCCGTAAACATTTGTAGTAATAGTGGGCCAGCCATAACATTTGTAGTATTAAAGATAGCAATAACATTTGTAGTAATAGTGATATCCATAAACATTTGTAGAAATAGTGATAGCCAGCACATTTATAGTAATAGTGATAGTCATAAAATTTGTAGTAATACTGATAGGCATAACATTTATAGTAACAGTGATAGTACTGACAGAAAAAGGTGCGATTTTATATATAGGATTATTAACGCTGTAATCAGTGTTCATTATTTGTCACAGTATTAACGCTGTAATCAGTGTTAATTATTTGTCACAGTATTTAACGCAGTAACCAGTGTTAATTATTGTCACAGTATTAACGCTGTAACCAGTGTTAATTATTGTCACAGTAATTAACGCTGTAACCAGTGTTAATTATTGTCACAGTATTAACGCTGTAACCAGTGATTTAATTATTGTCACAGTATTAACGCTGTAACCAGTGTTAATTATTGTCACAGTATTAACGCTGTAACCCAGTGTTTAATTATTGTCACAGTATTAACGCTGTAATCAGTGTTAATTATTGTCACAGTATTAACGCTGTAATCAGTGTTTTAATTATTGTCACAGTATTAACGCTGTAATCAGTGTTAATTATTGTCACAGTATTAAACGCTGTAATCAGTACTAATTATTGTTGTTGCAGTATTAGAGATACGACTTAGCTGTGTGCAGTTGCTGACAAAATTTGTGGAGGCAAAGAAAGAATAGAACTACTACCCCATAATAGCTTGTCTAGCATTGTTTTATTTGTCCCCCCTAAGTAATGATGAGATGAAAGCACATATTAATTTGCTGTAATAGAGAGATACCAATACTATTTGTAGTAATATTGATGGCTATAAAAGTTATAGTAATAGTGATAGGGTATACATTTGTAGTAAATAGTGATAGCTTACCAAATTTATGGTAATAAAAGTGATAGGCATACATAACAATTATTTGTAATAAGTATATAATACTAAAATAGTTTGTCAGTAACGAACAGTGATTAGGTATTTAAATTTTGTAGTAATAGTGATAGCAAATTAATATTGTATGTAATTGTTGAAAACGCCCCCCTCCTCCTCTCTCCGCTCTTTGTAGTTATACACTGACTGCAATAACTATTTGGAGTAAGTAATAGTGAATATAATAGATATTTGTAAGTCAACAGCGATAGAAAATAGTATTTGTCCCCCCCCCCCCCCCCCCCACCCCCCCACCACCCCCCTAGTAGCAGTAGAAATAACAATTAAACATTACCGGCTTCATCAGATATTTCTTTGTCACCCAGTTTTATTGTGTGAACATCGTAACCATCAGAATGTAGCGGGATCTCTTGAGGGGGGGGCTCAACGAATAGCAAACCCCATTCATATTACCGCGAAGCAAAGTTTTCCTAAAAAACCCCTCCACCTTGTCAAATATGTTTCCATTCTAAAACGCAAATATGTTTAACACAATGATCACAGTTGCCAGAAAAAACGCACCAGCTGTATAATCCTCTGAATAGAGTGTGAAATGTAAATATAATGCCCATTACAAAATATTACATATTGGAATCTTTATTCATTTTCCTTCCTATGAATCCATTCTGGGTCATTAATTTTTTGTACATTTGATTGTTATGAAAAATTCATTGCATTCTGTGCAGGCAAGGGAGAAAACCAAAAATGCTAACTCCAATATATAAATAATTCATTCACACTATCCTCAGTATCTGGTATGTCCCACCGTGTGCTTGCAAACAAGCTTGGCAGCAGGGTTTAACCGCATGGAACGCACAAGTCTCTGAAGGAAATTCCCGGGAATCACAGAGTTCCCATTACCACGTGTAAGAGCAGCTTCGAGACTGTTGCAGATTAACTGGAGAATCTTGCCTGTAGACCTCTGCGTCCAAGTCAAGTCCCACAGATGTTCTATAGGGGACATGTTCTGGTGATAGGGCATGCCACCATTCAATTGTCCACAATGTTCTGCTCTGCACTAGATATTTGCTAAGCGTAATGCATGCGCAATTGTGCGCAAACGTGCGTTATTCTGCTGGAGAAAGCTCGCACCACAGGTCTGGATAATTTGTGAACGCAGTTAGCAATCAATGCAATCCAGAACCTCATCTCGATATGTCACAGCATTAACATTTCCACGAAGACGTTGAAGAGGCAAGCGATGTGAAAACTGAACTGAATCCTCCCCAAATGTGAATTACTGCCACCTCCAAATCGGTTGTAGCTGACGAACACAGCAATTCTGCAAAGCGCTCTCCACACCGTCGCCAAATCCGCATACGTCCATCAGCAAAGGATATGTTGAAATCTGCTCTCGTCCTGTGAAATAGGACATCCAATCCACTGCAGTCTAGTCCATATAGACATGTTTGCTCTCCTCCATTTGCAGGCGCTGCTGACGATGTCCTGTTAGGTCAAGTTTGGCCCAACATATAAGTTCCGTCTTGCAGTAAGGCCTTATCTGTTGTCGTCGTGGAGACTGTCATTTTCGAGAGACTAGCCCACGTCACTACCCACTATTGCCTCTTGCTGTTTGAACTTGTTGCCGAAGAGAACGATTCCTTTGTGTTTTTTTAACCACAATATGACGATCTTTGCACAGGGAAGTTAACTATGTGGTTGGCCACTCCGGAGTCTAACCCGGGCACGGCCAGTGGTTCCGTAACGTTCATTGAGACGTACAATAGTGCTGTGGTGGCAATTCATCCTTCTGGCAATGGCCCGCGAGCTCATTCCGGTTTGTCCAACATAAAAGTTGCTTGTTGGCGGTCCGTGTTTCAGATAGTCGTTCAATTTTAAGCACATTTACTAGGAATGGTGTTTTGTCTCAATTTGGTTTTGTATGTTGGTGATATTGAGTGTATACTGATTACAAAAATTATACATTTATTCAGGGTTTGGGATTTTTTGTTGGTAGTTAATGTGTGTTTGTATGTTAGTATGGGTTGGTTAAGTGTTTGTTTGTAGTTTTGTACTTTTTTGTGTGGATGTTTGATGGGTGGGGTTGGTCCATGTCCAGTTGCCATATCCGTGTAGGTACCTAGTTGATAAAATGATTTGAGAGGTGATGAAAATCCAGAGTCCCCCAATAGTAGTTCCAATTCTCGGCCACAGATAATATATATTAGTTTTGCGATTATAATGTCTATCAGGATAGTTTTATGAAAATGTGTGGTATATTATGTTATTTTGATGTTTTAAGAAACTTTGAGTTTATTGTATATCAGTAAGATAGTGAGTTTGTGTAATATGGGTGGGGTGTTGATTTTAATGATGTTAGTGAGTTTGTTGTAGTTTTTAGTAGTTTGTGGAAGGTGAAAGTGTAGAGTTTGTTAGTCGAGGTTTTAAGACTACAAGTAGTAAACCAGTTGTAATAGACACTGTGTTTTCATATTGTGGTCACAGACAGTGACCTGGCCCATTTAAAAAAAAGTGTTATAAAGTCTGGACTATTAATATCATGAGTAAGAGTTTCGGTATGAAAATTAATGCAGTTTAGGTAAGTGTTGTTGTTGTTTTTTGTTTTTTCGTTGTGTTGTTGTTTTTTTTTTTAGTAGTTATTTGTTTGGTTTTTTTGTGTTGTTTGAGTTTTTTTTGGTGTTTCAGTTTGTATTGGTAGTTATTTTGGTATTGATGATTGTTGTGTTGTTTGTTGTTTTTTAAAACAGAGTTTGCTCGAGCTTCTCGCTCTTTTGCAGCCATACCAAGTTGAAGATCCTTTCGTATTAATCTACACCAGGGTACTCAACGCGTTCCGCCGCACAATGGTCCCGCCAAGGCTTATTTGTTAGTCCGCGAAAATTTTGCGGATGAAAGAAAGAATAGCACACTTTACTTTGCATTATCAGAAGTTATTGGTTATCCTCAACAAACTTCTTTAGTAATGCAAGTTAGTGGTCTCAGTACTTACTTGCTTAGTCGTTTCCTCTTCTACAACTAAAGTGTAGAGATTTCCAGAGAGAGCCGCCATACTATCCTATTGCTGTCTTCCCTCCTCCTGGTTCCATCTAGTCTCTCGTTCCTTCATAGATTGTCTAATGTTGTCGTCCCAACTAACTCGGTCACCCTGGAGGTCTTACGTCCCCTGGCTCTTAAGTTTCATACTTGTCATGAATCTATTTTCCACAAGTTTTCAATACAAGTACAAAGAAAACGTGTGCCGATAGACACAGAATTAGATATATCAAAGTAGTTTACTTGAGACGTCTACAGTTTCTTGTGATTTTAACCTTTTTACCCTGACAATCAACAAAAACACAGGGGACATGGTCATTTCGATTCATTTAGCTGTACATCTACCAGAAGCAAAAATTTGCTCATGGTTAGCTCTTTTATTTTGCGCTCACGCCAGGAATGAACCTAGGACAATGGGAAAGTAAATTCAGGACCTACGGCCTATCTATTGCACATGTTTTAAAAGATAACAGGTGGCATTGACAATTTAGAAACGAGATTTGTGAATAAAGAGCTGGTTAATTAATTAGTGAAAATTACTTTTTAATTTTACCGATTCCCCAAACTTCTCATTCTTTCTAATGTTTGCCGCAATTGCTGAAAGTTATTATTTGTTGGCTTTAATTATTCTCCTGTCATTGTTTGGGGACGTGGTAATATATAATATTGTAAAATAGTAAAAGAAATAAAAAGCATCTGGTTGGTTATGGTAACACTGAAAATACACCAAGTAGGGGAACACGAGGGGCTATATGAGTAGTAAACAATCCTATATACAGGACAGGACACAAAGAAAGATCTAAGTCCTTTAGAGAAGGAAAAATTCGCAGTTTGCGATTGGGGCCGGATGTAGAATTTTGTGGAGGCCGTTGGGTATAATGTATGTGGAATGAACACATAGTAAATATAAAACTAGAGACTGGGATTGATTTTTTTGTAAAAATTTAAATCGATTTAATGAATTTCTTTATTTGAGAAGATTAATCGACCACGTTTTCGAACCATTTTAATGAATTATTTAAAATATCATATCATTTTTTTTAAAAATCACTAAGGACTTTATTTTTTTTTGTTTGTGATCAAGTAACATAGTTTTTTTTTTATTAAGGTTTTTTTAAAAATTAAAGTTTTGGCGAGGGCGCGTCCCCGTTCTTGGCCTAGTCGGTTTTATTTAGGCGCATTTCCAAATATAAAAGACCCCTTAGGTCTGAGACTACAATATTCTTTTCTGAAAAAATAATGAAAACACTGACATATGATTGCTACTTAACCATAGCACTTGATTATTTTAGATAATATTTTGCCAAATTCCATTTCACAAACCTCTACCACAGCAACAATGACTCCCCGCATAAAGGAAAAAAAAACGTAAACATTGCTAAAATTGAAATGATTGGATTAAAAGAGTTTTTTACCAAGTAATGGAGTAAAAAAAATTGTTTAGACCGATTAATCGGATTAAATTAATCGTTTAAAGTCCCCAGCCCTAAGAATAAGCCCCACTTCAAGTACTTATACTTGATTTATTTTTTACACAACACGACTCCGTGGCGTCATGTTTGTCTAAGTGGGGCGTTCACTGATCTCTCATTCAATAATATATATTACATTACTTACTCAGTTCGAGTCCACCTTGCTGGCCGTGAGGTGGTAGAGATTTGGAAGAGAGAGCGCCAAGACTATCCTATCGGGCTGTCCTTCACTCCTGGCCAGGTGCCATTTATAGTCCCTCGGTTCCTTCAAAGATTGATCCATATGTCCTCACAAGCGGACTCTGGTCGTCATGGGGGTCTGGATCCCTGGTTATTGTTTTCCCATGCTTGTCATGGTAGACTGATCTCTCCCCATTCCTGCAGACAAGCCAACCATCTAGTTGGGACCAATCTATATATTAATATATATATATAATAGATAGATATATATATATATGGTCCAACTACAGATGGTTTGGGCTATGTCTGCAGATGGAGAAGATCAGCTACCATGACAAGCATGGGAAAAACAATAACCAGGATCCAGACCCGGCCAGGAACACCCTGAGTCCGCTGGAGGACAGTTGACAATCTTGAAGGACCGAAGAACTAAATAATAACCAGGCAAAAGGAGAAAACAGCCGATAGGATAGTCTGGCGCTCTCTTCTTCCAAATCTCTACACCTCACGGCAGAAGGGGACGACTGAGTTAATTAATATATATATAGTGAAGGAGAGATCAGTGAACGCCCACTTAGACAAACAAGAAGCCACGGATCCAGTGTGTAAAAATAAATCAAGTATAAGTACTTGAGTGGCTTATTTAAGGGCTGGGGACTTAACGATTTAATTAATCGATTAATCGTTTAAACAATTTTTTACTCCATTACTTGGTAAAAACTTATTTAATCCAACCTTTCAATTTTAGCAATGTTTACGTTTTTTCCTTTAAGCGGGAGCATTTGCTGTGGTAAGGTTTGTGATATGAATTTGGCAATATGGAGCTAAAAAAATCAAGTGCTTGGTAGTAGCTTGTCAATGTTTTCATTATATTTTCAGAAAGATTATTGTATCGCAGACCTAAGGTCTTTTATATTGGAAAGGCGCCCTAATATAACCGACTAGGCTGAACGGGACTGCGCCTCGCCAAAACTTTATTTAAAAAAACTTATAAAAAAAAAACGGATGTTACTTTATAACAAAACAAAAATAAATAAATCAAGTCCTTAGTGATTTTTAAAAAAAATGATATGATAATGTTAAATAATATCCAGTAAAGTGTTTCGAAACACTGATTCGATTAATCTTCCCATTAAAGAAATTTCATTAATCGATTAATTTTTTACAAAAAAAATCACTCCCAGCATCTATTTTTATTTTACTAGTGTTCATTCCACATACATTTACCAACGGCCTCACAAAATTCTACATCCGCCTCCTATCGCAAAACTGCGAAATTGTCCCTTCTATAGGACATTTGATCTTTCTTTGGGTCTGTCTGTATATTGATTGTTTAATACTCACAAGCCCCGCTCGTTCCCCCATCATTTGTTATATTCAGTAGTTTACCATAACCAACCAATGATTTTTATTTCTTTACCTATTTACCAATATTAGATATACCCGTACAAAACAATGACAGGAGAGATAATTATAGCCAACCAAATTTAAACTTTCAGCAATTGCGGCAACATTTTAGAAAGAATGAGAAGCTGGGAATCGGTAAATAAAAATTATTTCACTAATTACTTAACCAGCTCTCTTAATCACAATTTTGTTTTTATCAGTTCTATTTGTCAATGCACTGTTATCTTTAAACATGGCAATGATAGGCCGTGTCCCTGAATTATATTACTTTACCATTGTCTAGGTTCATATCCTGGCGTGAGGCGCATCATAAAAGCTACCATGAGCAAATTTTGCTTCTGGTAGATGTTACAGGCTAAATGATCGAATGAATGTCCCTTGTGTTTTGTTGATTTGTCAGGGTATAAGGGAAAATCACAAGAAACTGTAGACGTCTCATGGTAACTACTTTTGAATATAACATAACGTCCTGTGTCTATCGTCACACGTACTTTTTTTGTTAATTGTATTGAAAACTTGTGGAAAAAGATTCACACAAGTATTGGTCAACAAGAGCCATGGACGCTAGTCCTCCAGGTGGACCCAGCTTTGTTGGGACTACAACATTAGACAATTCTCTGAAGGAACAGGACTAGATTGGGAACCAGCCAGGAGGAAGACAGCCAATAGATATAATGGCCTCTCTCTGGCAAATCTCTACACTTTAGTTGTAGAAGAGGAACGACTAAGCAAGTAAGTTACTAACCACTACTTTCATTACTAAAGAAGTTTTAGTAAGTAGAAACCAATATCTTCTGAAATCAAGTAAAATGTGCATTCCTTCTTTCATCCGCAAAATTTTCCGCGGACTAACAAATAAGCCTTGCGGGCACCATTGTGTCCCA
>JAMPIV010018937.1:0-42802 GCA_024509875.1 Oreohelix idahoensis
TTCAATCTTAGGCATGAAGAAACTTTCAGACCTTAACAATGAAATGATGTACATATAAATTTGGTTGGACTTTATTCTTTGCGACTGAAACCTCCGTTTCCAGTAAGTGTAATGGCCACCCTCTGCTTCTATCAGAAACACATCTCCTTGACAAGGATTCTGTTGTTGTGGGATGGCTGCCCACTCTTCCCGCAGTGCAAGAGACAACTGTCGGAGATTGGCTGGAGCCACGTCTCGCTGGCGGAGTCGTCTGTCGAGTTCATTCCCATAAGTGTTCTATAGGGTTCATGTCTGATGACATGGCTGGCCACGGAATGGGGCCTAGGACATTGTTTGTCGTCAGCAGGAACTGGGTGGTGAGTTGTGCCACATGAGGTCAAAAGAGCTGTTATCCTGCTGAAAAAATCAACCCTCGTGGCAGCCAGTAGTGGAAGGACGTGAGGACGAAGAATTTCAGCGCCGTATCGTTTGGGCAGTATAGAGGCGTCCCTTCAATGTGCACCCAGTCACATCTTCCCATGAAGCTGATCGCCCCCCACATCATTAACCTCCACCACTAGAGGAGGAGCCTCGCAACGCTGCTGGCGTAGCGCTCATCGGACTCTGCTGTAAAACTCATCTCCTTCTAATCGTGACTGCGGAGCACAAAAAATGATTCATCACTAACACCAAACCCGTCTCCATCATTCCCAACGGTCCTTTGAAAATGCAGTTCGCCCACAGCAGTCGGTTCTGGCGATGCCGGTCCGTAAAACATGACCTCTTGTAGGGTCCTCCTAGCCCAAAACCAGAGTCTTGCATGCCGTTCCTGACCATTTGATTCTGAAATTCGACAGCTGCAGAACATTGACTGGAACTGGTGAGGACGCAGATGCCAAGACGTTTCCTGAATGTTTACTGCACCGTATTAAGCAGTCTTCGCGCAGGATTTTGACATACCTGGTCCTTCGCCACGCATAGAGCGGCTCGGATTCTTCAGACTGTGGAGCGCCGTAATATCCTATGAAATTTGCCTCCAATGGCGACTAATGTTGTCAGTCTAACCACACATTAAATTGACTGGCAACTACACTATGTGACTTGTCCTGTCCTTAAACGACCAATGAATGGATGAGTCGTTGTTCTGTAGTGAGGATGACCATACTTGCGCATTGAGATTTTCAACTGAATTATTCGAGTGAGCGGCACCACCAATCTTTTATATGCATTCAATAATATATGGTCAGAGATATTTAAAAAGAATAATATAAATTTCAAAAAAAAAGTCAAATTTTTAGTGTTCAAGTTTCAAGGGATTATTTTATTCTCATGAACCTGTCCACAGTTATTGTTTCAAAAATGTTGTTTTTTGACCTTGACCTCTTTCATGACCTCACGAATCATGATGTTGAGAGTTACAATTTCAAGTTACCCACGAGAAAGTTATTGACCAGGTGGGACACAGTCGATAGGTTGACTAATGTCCAATCAGCGAATATCTTTTATTTTATAAAAGTAACACATCAAAAAAGTTTTTGGTTGTTTGGTGTTCTTTTTTTGAACAGTTTTTGAACTTTTGAACAGTTATATCTCCAAAGATCTACTGTAAGTAACTTTTGTTAGCAGATTTAGCTTTAGCAAACTTTCTGGCTTTAAAGAAAAAAAAAAAAATGGGAAAATAAAAAAAAAAAAATGGTAAAAATGGAAAATGGTTTAAAAAAGAAAAAAAAAATGGTACATATAAGAAAAATAAATGGAAAATGGTGAAAAAAAAAATAATTGGTTATTTCTGTTGCTTCACTTGAGATTTATTTCTTGTTATTTCTGTTATGTTTGCAAAATTATTTTTCTATTCTAAGGGGGAATTAATATCTTTTCTAAGGGGGGAATTATTTCAAATTATTTCTTTTATCAAATTGCTACATGCATGATGAGAGTTCCAGGGAACATCTGAGAAGACGAGAGTCAAAGAAAGGGAATAGGATTTTATTATTGGCTCCCCATTCAGGCATGATGTAACGTTGGTGGGTGTAAGTGGTTGGATTTTATGATGAAGTTGTGCATTGGTGACTGGCAATCTCATCATGTATAATAACTTGATTACAGGAACTACCCACTACAAGAGCAACATAAATGCTTTGAAGCAGGTATGCTTGCAAGGGAGAGACCAGCTTGTTTGTAGTTTTAGTGGTGGCTCCATACAACCATTCAGGGCAGAAAGGAAAAAGAAGGATAAACTGTTATTTTTTTACTGCGTTATTTCAGTTATGGTTTTTAATTTTTCTGCGTTAAGTTCAGTTACTGGTTTAATTTTGAAATTTAACATGCCCTGAACAACTGGGCAACCATAGCTGAGTAAGGTTCAAAGATGTGTGACGAAAAGGACATGAAGGCATTGAGCATATTATCCTAGACCAACCTTGGGCGGATGAAAGTTTTGCAGGGATCCCCCAAGAGGCGGATGCTTCCCTATGGGCACCCACTCAGATGGGCTACTACTAAAAAAACGAAGCTCTCACGGGGCAAGGCAAAGGCAAGGGGCAAATCCAAGCAGAAGAGGGGAGAAAAAAAAAAAAAAAGGAAAGGAAAAAGGAAAAAAGGAAAGAAAAAAAGGAAAAAAAACGCCCAAAAGAAACACCAAGCCCAAAAAAAAAAAAAGCAGCTGAGGGGCCTTTATCACAGGAGTTGCCATCACTCCAATAGTCCAGTTATGACTAAAGGATGCTGCTAGTTACCCCTCCCCTGACTGGATGTTTTTATTATGAAGAAATTCAGGCAATCCTGCACAACAGTTGGTCTCTACGATATTAAATTCAGAACTTCCAAAATCCAAAAAAATTTTTTTTTTTTATTTTCTCTCTAGAAGAAAAATACAAAAATTGACAATAAGTTTTTTTGAAAGCCATGCATTTCCAAACAAACCGGTTATTGAAATGGACCAAATAAATGGAAGGCAACAAAAGAATTGATATTTTTTTTTAACAAACCCGAGGGTCAATGATATTGGAGTAACAAGCCTTGTCCATCATTAATACAGTTTTTTGTTGTAATGAGGGGGAAAATTCGTTGGAAGTTTTCCCTAGTCTTTGGTTCTGTGCAAACACTGAACTGATTATGTGTTGTAAATTTTTTAATTTTAATTTTTAAGGTTATGAAGAAAAAATTATATCCTTATCCACCTCTGATTAGGTTATAATTGGTCTATATATTGTTTGCTAAATTCAGATAATATGTTCATACTGTTGCCGATACTGATCTTTGGAATCTTGTTGTTGGCATCCACTTATTGTAAAATAGATAATAAATTTATAAAAATCTCCAAACTGAGTCTGATACGTTTTTTTTATTTAAATTTCTTAGTCCTATAATTGGTAGTATGTAGTTTTTGTAAAGGTTTGTTTTGGCTTAATTTGTCTGTGATTAATATTGTAGTTAATGTAAGTGTAGAAGTTAGGTTTTTTTTTGTTTTTTGTTTGTAGTTTTTAGTTTTTTGTTTGTTTAAACTTTTAATATAAAATTTCCTTAAAAATGGTAGTTTGGGCATATTGTTGTCACATGGTGTAACACAACAAATATATCTAACAAACAAAAAAACAAGACAGAAATTATATTTAATTTTTTGTAAATGGGGGAGGGGGGGGGGGGGGGAGGGGTTGTGTGTGAATGCTTGTGGGGAATTAGGTTTGAATATTTAAATTTTACACTTTATTTGTTATTAGTAATATGTATTACCAGAACCTCGCTAATCCTTTTACTTTTCTGCCCATTCCTCCACGAATCCTTAACACAGGTAATGTTGGTTCTTGTTATTAAACTGTTTGACCTATATTTATATAGTTTCTCTATGGACTGTTCCTATTCTCAACGCGTAGTTTTACAGTATGTATAAAACTCATCATAGTTGCCTTCTCCACAACGAAGGTTGGCTGTAAATGGATCTCCAACGTCTTCTGTCTCTTGTTCTTGGTGGTGCATGCCTCTGAAGATACGCCCCATTCTTCTATATATCCACATTTCAAGAGCCTAAATTCTTTCTTCCAAATGCTTATTCATCGTCCATGTTTCTGCACCATACAGAAATGCAGAATATATATAACACTTTATGATTCTCAGTTTTACTTTGTGAGATAACTGTTTGGATGTCAGTATATGTTTCATGTTGTTGAATGTAGCTTTGGCCATTCCTATTCTCTTCTTGATTTCTGTTTCAACTAATTCTGCCATTTCTTATTATTATTGACCAAGATATACTAGCTCTTGACTTGATCAGGGATTTTCCCATTTACGCTTATCTTTAATGTGGTGTTTATTCGGTTGTTTTTGCTAATTATTCAATAGTTTTTGGTTTTCTCTAATAATAATGTCGCGTCCATACATTCGTCTGATATTATGTATAAACGTACATGCCGGTAAATAGTCTATTACTGGAGATTCACTCCGTGAGCTCACTACTTCTTATATTCACATTTTACTATGGAAATGCTCTATATTATTTTCTTGTTAGACATGTTGCATGGTACGTTTCTTCTATAAATAAAATAAGCCTATTTTCCCATTTGTAATCTAAGTATATTCTTTACTGGTGGTAGAATGTTTATTTTCACCAGATATCTGGGACACATTCGTCTGGAGCCTGGTAACAATTTATATGCATGTACTGCACTTCAGACTTCTAATTTTTTTTTCCCCCGCCAACGACCACTGTCTATGAACCAACTTCTTCAATTATTGACAAAGGAAAATGCTCTATATGTTATTGTCAGGTCTTATATGAAGATGCTGGGGTCAACAAGTCCTTTTTATTTTGGTTATATCAGAAGAAGGTGGATCTGATGCCACGATCTGCTCCTCTATATACCTTTACATCCTGCAATGATGATCTAAACTTTCTTGTTTTATGCATTTATGATCCAAATCTGATTTTCTGTTCTATGGTCTGGTGATATCAATGTTTGGCCTTGGTGTAATTCTATTATGTGGAAACATGCTTCCCTCCTCTATAACCAGTTGAATTTAAAGCACAGAAGTTTGTGATTAGTTTCCCCATTTTTCATTCATTAATTTCCTAGTCCCAATTGTCACGGAAAACGTTGTTAACGGCCGTTTCGACTTGTATCTTTGGTTGTACAGCCCAAGCCAATGTTTTCCTGGGCCGTAAATGAAACTCGATATGCTTGTTCCGGTGCCAAACAACCCATCATGTGATGTCACGTGACGAGGTTGAATTTTGGTGGCATATGCGAAGGCATAGGTCTTTGGGAATCATGCGTAGACGTTCTGATATAGACGTAGTTTTTGGAAAGCCGGTTTTGATAACTGTATTTTATCGGCCTATGGCTGGGACAGTGAGAAAGTTGCTATTGTTAGTTTAGGTCCTCCGAGTAATTTTGTTCTGGTTCAGAACTATTATGGCTCTTCGAAGTTGTCTGCTTTATTTGCTGTTGAATTGTCAATTCTCGCATTGTGTGGTTTGATATTTATTTGAGAAATGTTATACTGTAGTACACGTCGTCGCTCATTATGCTTGAGTGAATGGTACAGACTTGACTGGCGAGGCTGATCGGATTAGTTTTATATCTACCGTACGACTTGCATTAAATGAGTAGCAACATGTATATTTTGTATCTCATACTGGCAAACATTTGGCCAAGTTATTGTTCAGTGAATAAAGGGATAATTTGCTCTATTTGAGCTTGCCTTTATTAGTGTCACCATTGTTCGTAAAAGCCCTTAGCGGTGTATGTGTCTTATTGTTCCTGTTCCTGCATGAAGTTCCAGTTGTGCAGTGGTAGTGTGTGTAATTGTATTGGGGTTGACATACCCATACATTACACACGATGACAGACCCATGTTTTTCCATGATTTGTGTAGAGGTTTGGAAGAGAGAGCGCCAGACCATTCTATCAGCTGTCTTCCTCCTGGCCTGGTTCCATTCTAGTCCTCGGTCCTTCAAAGATTGTCTAATGTTGTCCTCCCAGCGGACTCTGGGTCGTCCTGGAGGTCTGGATCCCTGGCTCTTTGTTTCCCATGCTTGTCGTGGTATCCGATCTTCTCCCATTCTGCAGACATGGCCAAACCATCTTAGTTGGGACTGTTCTACTTGGGTCTGCAGGGGGTAGGATTTTAGGCCTTGACGGATCGTCTGGTTGCGGACCATGTCTCTTCTTGTTACTTCAACCACTTTCCTCAGATACCTCATTTCTGAGGTTTGGATCTGGCTTTTGTGGGTTGTAGTCATTGCCCACGACTCGCACCATATGTCAAGACTGGGACATAGGTGGAGCGGTATACAGCCATCTTCGTTTTCTTACCAACCTCTTTCTTGCTGAGGAATCCACGATTTATGGCCTGAAAAAGTCTCCCAGCCGCTGCTTTTCGAGTGGCCAACTCTTCTTTGATGCCTCCCTTTCGGTCTATATAGCTCCGAGATATTTAAAGTGGTCGACCTGCTCCAGGACCTGTTCTCCCAACTTAATCTGATGTTTTCTTTCTTCTCGTGATATCACCATGGATTTTGTTTTAGAGCTGCTTATGACCATCCCTCTCTTCTCCAGCTCTTCCTTCCAGACTTGCAGGTTGGATTGGAGATGTGCCTCTGATTTAGCAATCAGGGCAACATCCACAGCAAATGCCAGCTCCGAAATATAGACCTGTCTCATCTTCCAGTACCCCACTGAATACTTTCTTGTTCTCTCCTTACATGCCTTGATGACATCGTCCATAAGGAGTATGAAGAGGTAAGGTGATAGAATATCACCTTGTCTTACACCAGTGGTGGTCCTGAACTCTTCTGACTTATGGTTTGCTGTCCTCACATAATTTCTGCAAGACTTGTAGAAGCTCTGTATAGCATGAATCAGAGGTGCTGGATATTCTTCCTTGCCAAACAGTCCCAAAGTTTGCTCCAGGGGACCCTGTCAAACGCCTTTTCCAGATCTATGAAACAAAGATGGATCTCACTCTTATACTCAAGGGCCTTTTCACTCAGCTGTCTGAGTGTGAAGATTAGGTCTTGAGTACTTCGGTTTGCTCGGAATCCGCACTGGACCTCATCCAATTGTGGCTCAGCTAGGCGTCGGAGTCTCTGCTCTAGGATTCTAGCGTAGATTTTACCAGGGACACTGAGAAGGGATATGCCTCTATGGTTTCCACACTGTCGATTGTCCCCCTTTTTGAAAATTGGTGTTATGATGGCAATCTCCCAATCCTTTGGTATGGTCTTGTTGCACCATGCTGCCTGTAGGACCCTTAAGAGTAATAGGTCGCCTGATGCTCCCATGTACTTAACCATTTCTGGTGTCATACCATCATGCCCTGCTGCTTTGCCCATCTTGATTTTCTCCAGTGCTGCCCTCAGTTCTTCCATCTTTATGTCATCTTCACCATCATTGGTTTTCTCTTCTGTGCTAGTGGTTATCATTTCTGATGCTTCACCATGCTCACCATCCAGGAGTTTCTGAGAAATATTCCTTTCCATCTTTCCATTACTTTCCTTCGGGCAGTAAGCAATTTGCCTTGCTTGTCCTTTATAAATTTGAGAGGGCATTGTTTTTTTCCTTCCTCATGTTCTTTAGGGTCTTATAGAACAATTTCTGGTTTTCTTGTGCATCTTTTTCTAGCTTTTCTCCAAATTCTTCCCAGGACTTCTGTTTTGCTGCTAGCACTTTGTTCTTTGCTTCTGTTCTGAGTGTCACATATTCTCTATATTTTTCCATTTGTCCTGTTGTGTTTTTTAGCTCCTAAGTATTGCTTCCATGCCATTTTCTCTCTCTCTTATTTTCTCTTTGACTTCCTCTGTCCACCAAGGTGTCCTCTTTCTCTGGTTCCCAAGTCGGACTTCACCGCATGCTTCTGCAGCAGCTGTCTTTATGATATCCTTGAATTTATTCCAGAGGGTTTCCAAGTCATCAGGTCGTTCTTCTGTGTTGCTCACTGCTGTAGCAATAAGCCCCTGATATCTGGTCTTAATTTCTGGCTCTCTCAGCTTGTAGGTCCTAATGCTCATTTCTCCTGCTCGTTTACTTGGTTTCTTGCGTGATGTTGGGCAGTTCCTAGGCTGAGCAACTCTTTCAGTTGTTCGTTTGATTGTTAGCAGGTAGTGATCACTTCCAATCTCTGGCCCCCTCCAGACTCTTGCATCTCGGACATATCTGAATGAGCTTCTCCGAACAATGGCATAGTCGATCACTGACTTCTCATTCTTGGTTGGTTCACATCTAGTGTATGCATGTATGCGCTTATGGGGGAACTTTGTGTTTGTAATGATCAGATTCTGCTCACTGCAGAATCTAAGGAGTCGCTTTCCATTGTCATTGAGAGTATCTTCTCCATATCTTCCGATAACTCCACCCCATCTAGCATGGTCATTTCCAACTCTGGCATTAAAATCTCCGAGCATAATAACTTCATCTAGGCAGTCATCCACTGTCCTTTGAAGCAGCTCGAAGAATTCCTCCTTGACCTCTGCTCTCTCATCCTCATTTGGCCCATACACTATGACCAGGTTGACTATGGTTTTTCTTTCTTTTAGTTTTACAACCATAATGCGCTCCGAGACAAAGTTCCATCCCTTGATACTATCTTTTTGATTTTGGGCCACAATGCAACCCACGCCCCCTTTAGCTCTTTCAGATATGGGTACACCACTGTAGAGCAACGTGTTGCCATCGAGATCCATGACTCCTTGTCCTTTTTTCTTCGTTTCCGTTATAGCCAGGATTTCTAGTTTTGCTTTCCTCATCTCTTCCACCAGCTCCTCTTCCTTCCCATTTATACTTCTTGTGTTCCAAGTACGCCTCCATCAGGCCGCCCTCCTCCCTTTTTCATCCGGGCTTGGGGGAACCAGTCATTGGGCGGTGGTTTGCATTCATGTCACCCATAATGAATTGTGATGTTTTTTCCTTTTTATTTTATCCATAATATCTTGCAGTCCTAGTATAAAATGCTTCTTTCACACAGACCTCTTTTTTATGTCTTTGGTTGGTGCATAACATTGAATGAGATTTACATTTATTTTTCTTTTTAAGCTTTTTTGAAAGTAGCTGTTATGTTCTGGGTCCCAGGGCTTCCCATAATCAATGTGTGCATTCTTTGTTTCTTTAGATAACATTAAACATAAGAGACTACCCCGTCACTGTGGTATGATCTTTTGTCTTCATGTCCCGAGGGCTAGCAACCAATTCACCTGTGATGAGTTTTCTTCCTTGTCTACCCCCTTCCACTCTGTTTCATTCACACAGTCCCAGGAACATGAATCTTATATTCCCAACATATCGGCTGCTAACCTGTGCCATTTTTCCCCTTGTTCGGTTCATTGTACCGAACATCCTCTGATGGGTAGTTGGGGAAGATTAAATTTACGGCTGAAAGGAAGAGGACCAAGTAGGTAAACACTAATAACAGCAGGGGCGGTGATAAGTGGTGTCAGCAAGCAATGCTGATTTTATGGGATTCTGTGTCCTAGTGGGAACGTTCCGATTGACACAGTGGTTAAGAGTGGCTTGCTGTCTCCCCGTGACAAAAGGGGCGGGAGTTCGATATAACGGTATTGGTTCATGCTCATCAACCCAGCTGGTAAATGGGTATCTGAACTCTGCTTTACTGAGTTATAGGAAGGAAACTGGGTCACCCCACCCTCTCGATGGTAAGACTTAGTATAAAGTGACATTCTCTAACCACTTCATTCCCTACGGGCTAAGTATCTGCTATGGGACTACCATCTACCCTTTTTATGTCTAGTGAATTCAGGCCATCCATTTAGCCACCCTTCAGCTCATGGTTGTCAAACAAAAACCTCAATTCTCAGCTTTCCTGTCCTATGCCATCCACATATGATTCTTTTCATGTCCCTTCCACTTCTCTTTAATGTATGACCCCCCAATTATCTCTTGCTGTGTTTCTAGGTCTTCCTCTATATTTTGCCACCCTGAGTTTCCAATGACAAGGGACTGCATTTGTGAGAGGGTTATCAAATGGGTTTGCTGTCTGGGTCCCTACTCAACACTAGCGCCTTCATCTTCACATCTTTATTTCCACTGGTTAATTTGAGAAAATATGTCCATCATCATCATCTTCTTCCTATGCGCTCCTAAGAAAGCATAGACCCACCACTGTAGCTAGTTTCCCTTGCAGGAAACCAGCATTCAAGCAGTCACATGACCTTGTAGCCTAGATTTCTGTGGCATAAAAGGCTTTACAGGATGAGGTATGGCCCCAGACCCATTGTACATACCTCATATTTAGGTCAACCGTGTATGAAATGCCTGAAGGAGCAGTATGTCTTCCATTTCCAGACATGCCACACTTAAAGGTTATTAACCCATATTCTAGTTGGGGGTGTTTTGGGTTTTTCCCAGATGTTGTACGGGGCCGTAAAACCACGGGTCTGTACGGGTTTTTTCGCCTAATTATTAAAAAAATATACATATAAAATCTTGTGCCACTAACACAAACCAATTTGCGTCATGAAGATTCGGCGGAAAAAGGATTTTAAGCCAAGGTGTGGATAAAAAAAAATTAACCAATGGGGAAAATCAAGCTGGCCTATTTTTTCATTTTTGCAGCGGGATGTGCGTGGGCGGTTCAATTCACAATTTTTCGCTAAAGGCTAGTGGCGCGAGGTTACTGATATTATTTGAAAAACGATTACGCAGCCACTGAAATCTTTTTTGGGGAGTCGGAGCCTAATTGTTTAGGATTAAAATATTTCCCAGGTTTTAGTATTGGTAAAAAAGTAATTCATTTTAAAAAAAAAAATATTACAATAACATTGGTTTAGATAAGTTAGATTTTTAACTGTCAGAATAACTTAGGCCCCCTATGCTTTCTTAGGGGATCCCCCTAAGGAAGTTAAGCATAATCTTAACATTAATTTAAAACTGTCAGGTAAAAAAAATAAAAGGCTGATACCACTACATTATTATTTCCTTTTTCACTAAAGGGGGGGTTGTAGAAAGTGCGTAAGATTTTTACGGCTGGTAAATTTGAAAAAAAAATACAAATTAGCCACTTTACAAATTAAAGGGTAGGCTGAATTAACTATTGACGGGTCGCCGAATGCTCCTATGCATGAAAATTTTCGTACTTAAAAAATAAAAGTTTATAAAAATAACTTGTTAGAAAAGTTTTAGCGCTAGGGGTTAAACCATTCAAATCTAAATGGTACGAAAATACAATTAAAGCATTAGGCGAAACGTTTTTAATTCCGAATGAATTACCAAAATTAATCTTAAAACAGATTTATTGAAAAAAAAAACCAGCCTAATATCGGGATGAAAATGGCCTCTTAAATCGATCAGATGAATGAGACGGTATTTGGAGTTACGGGCCTACTTCATGCTTCTTATGCTTTTAATTTCGTTTCTTTAATAAAACAATGTTATACCAGCCTTAGGGGTGGTTTTCATTTACCCCAAATTTTTTAGAGGTTTACAAAATTTGGTTTTTTAAAGAAACGAAATTTTAAAACTAAATAAGAAGTAGGCTTTTATCGGGAATTAAATCCAAATAAACTTTAAAATCCCTGATCGAGTTAAGATGTAAAATTTTTCCACGCTAATGTGGTTTTTTTTTTTTCTTTTCAGTTTCATACATTTGGTAATAATCAGGAATGACGTTTGCCGAATGCTCCCGCGTGTAATTTTCGTACGCATTAGATTTAGGGTTAAACCCTAGCTTGTAACCCCGCAATTATAACTTCTAAATGGTACGAAAAGTTACATGCGGAGCATTCGGCGACCGTCATTACGTTATATAGGCTATCCCATGGTATTTGTAGGCTATTGTATTTTTTTTTCAAATTTACATTTTTTCTTACGCACTTTCTACAAGTTTTAGTGAAATCAAATAATATGTAGTGGTATCAGCCTTTTTTTTTTACCAGCCGTAAATAATCAATTATGCTAAACCTTAGGGGAAAAAGAAAGCATAGGCCCTAAGTTTATCTGACAGTTAAATCTAACTTCATCTAAACAATTTTATTGTAATATTTTTTTTTTTTTTTTAAATGAATTACTTACCAATTTACTAAAACTGGGAAATTAATCCTAAACAATAGGCTCGACTCAAAAAAAAAAAAAAAAGATTTCAGTGCTGCGTAATCGTTCAAATAATCAGTAACCTCGCGCTAGCTTTAGCGAAAAATTGTGAATGAACACGCCACGCACATCCCGCGGGCAATTGAAAACTAGGCAGCTTGATATTGATTTTCATTGGTTTTTTTTTTTTTTATCCACTTGGCTTAAAATCTCGCCGAATCTCATGACGCAAATTGTGTAGTGGCACAAGATTTATATGTATATTTAATAATTAGGCGAAAAAACCCGTACAGACCCGTGTACGGCCCGTACACATCTGAAAACGCAAACACCCCGGGGGATGCCGTTACAGGATTTAGGGGTAAACCTTTAAAGTGTGGCCATGTATGGAACAGGACAACTGCTCCATCAGGCTTGTCATACACGGTGATAAATATGAGGTTGTACATTGGGTCTTGGCAAACCTCATTCATGTATAAAGCATTTATTGCCACAGAAATCTAGGCATACAAAGGGTCATTTGGACTGCTTGAATGCTGGTTTTCCTGCAAGGGAACTAGCTACAGTGGTGGGGGTCTATGCTTTCTAAGGAGCGCATAGGAAGAAGATGATGATGGATGACATATTCTCAAATACCATTGAAATAAAGATGAGGTGAAGAGAAGGCGCGCTAAGTGTTTGAGTAGGACCCAGCCAGAGCAAAACCATTTGATAATCCTCACAAAGCAGTCCTTGTCATGGAAACTCATGGTGGAAGAATAGAGGTAAAGACTAAGAAACACTAGCAAGATGAGGAATTGGGGACATACATTAAAGAGAAGTGGAAGTCATGAAAAGATATCTTACGGTGGATGGCATAGGACAGCGGAAGCTTGAAGTTGAGTCTTTGTTTGACACCTGAGCTGAAGGGTGGCTAATGGATGGCCTGTTTCTCTAGACATAAAAACGGTAGAGGGTAGTCCCATAGCAATACTGCCGTAGGGAATCTGAAGTGGTTTAGAGGATGTCACTATACTAAGTCTAACATCGAGAGGTGGGGTGTCCAGTTTCCTTTCTTAACTCAGAGTAGCAGAGTCAGATACCCATTTACAGCTGGGTTGATGAGCATATGACAATACCGTTAATCGAAACCCAGCACCCTTTTTGTCACGTGGACGAGCACTCAAACCACAGTGTGCAATCGAACGTTCCCACTAGACACAGAATCCCATAAAATCAGCAATTGCTTCTGCTGACACCACTTATCAACGCCCTGTGTTATTAGTTTACCCTACTTGTTCACTTTCTTTCAGCAGTAAATTATCATTCACTACCATCAGAGGAATGTTCGGACATTGAACGCACAAGGGAAAATGGCACAGGTAGCAGCAGATATGTTTGGGAATATAAGATTCATGTTCCTTGGACTGTGTTGAAACAGCGTGGAAGGGGGTAGACATGGAAGAAAATCATCACAGGTGAAATTGGTGCTGCCTCGGGACAATGAAGACAAAAGTTCAATACCACAGTGACGGGTAGCTCTTATGTTAATGTTATCTTAAAGAAGCAAGAAAGCATCATTGAATGGGAAGCCCTGGGACCCCAGAACATAACAGCTACTTTCAAAACAGCTACTAAAAAGGGAAGACTAAATGTAAATATCATCCCAATGTTAATGCACCAACCAATGACAAAAAAGAGTTGTGAAAGAAGCATTTTATACTAGACTGCAAGATAATTATGGATAAAATAAAAAGAAGAACATCACAATTATGATGGGTGGACAAGAATGCAAACTCCGCCAATGCCGGTCCCAAGCGCGGATGAAAAAGGAGGAGGGCGGCCTGCATGGAGGCCGTAAGGAGGCAGCCCCTCCACCATGCAAAGGCACAACAGGCCAATCACCTGTTTGTCTTAAACTATGATTACGAGCAATACAAGAGAGAAAACCGGACTGATTCTAAAGGCGACAAACTGGAACGGACTACGGACTACGACTTATGGAACTTGGAACACAAGAAGTATAAATGGGAAGGAAGAGGAGCTGGTGGAAGAGATGAGGAAAGCAAAACTAGAAATCCTGGCTATAGCGGAAACGAAGAAAAAAGGACAAGGAGTCATGGATCTCGATGGCAACACGTTGCTCTACAGTGGTGTACCCATATCTGAAAGAGCTAAAGGGGGCGTGGGTTGCATTGTGGCCCAAAATCAAAAAGATAGTATCAAGGGATGGAACTTTGTCTCGGAGCGCATTATGGTTGTAAAACTAAAAGAAGGAGAAACCATAGTCAACCTGGTCAGAGTGTATGGGCCAAATGAGGATGAGAGAGCAGAGGTCAAGGAGGAATTCTTCGAGCTGCTTCAAAGGACAGTGGATGACTGCCTAGATGAAGTTATCATGCTCGGAGATTTTAATGCCAGAGTTGGAAATGACCATGCTAGATGGGGTGGAGTTATCGGAAGATATGGAGAAGATACTCTCAATGACAATGGAAAGCGACTCCTTAGATTCTGCATGAGCAGAATCTGATCATTACAAACACAAAGTTCCCCCATAAGTGCATACATGCATACACTAGATGTGAACCAACCAAGAATGAGAAGTCAGTGATCGACTATGCCATTGTTCGGAGAAGCTCATTCAGATATGTCCGAGATGCAAGAGTCTGGAGGGGGCCAGAGATTGGAAGTGATCACTACCTGCTAACAATCAAACGAACAACTGAAAGAGTCGCTCAGCCTAGGAACTGCCCAACATCACGCCAAGAAACCAAGTAAACGAGCAGGAGAAATGAGCATTAGGACCTACAAGCTGAGAGAGCCAGAAATTAAGACCAGATATCAGGGGCTTATTGCTGCAGCGGTGAGCAACACAGAAGAACGACCTGATGACTTGGAAACCCTCTGGAATAAATTCAAGGATATCATAAAGACAGCTGCTGCAGAAGCATGCGGTGAAGTCCGACTTGGGAACCAGAGAAAGAGGACACCTTGGTGGACAGAGGAAGTCAAAGAGAAAATAAGAGAGAAGAAAATGGCATGGAAACAATACTTAGGAGCTAAAAACACAACAGGACAAATGGAAAAATATAGAGAATATGTGGCACCAGAACAGAAGCAAAGAACAAAGTGCTAGCAGCAAAACAGAAGTCCTGGGAAGAATTTGGAGAAAAGCTAGAAAAAGATGCACAAGAAAACCAGAAATTGTTCTATAAGACGTACTCTTAATGAAACATGAGGAAGGAAAAACAATGCCCTCTCAGGTTTATGGAGGGGGATCAGGTGGGGAAGGTTGCTTGCTGCCCCGGGGGAGGGTATGGAGGGATGGAGGGAGTGTTTCTCAAGGCTCCTGAATGATGAGCATGGTGGAGCATCGGCGGGTGATGGCCAATGGCGCGGAGGGGGGCGGCAGTGTAGGTGGGGATGACGTGGGGATGGAGGGGGCTTGGGGGCAGCGCTTGGAGAGGGTCGGGATGGGCCGGGACAGCTAGGGGCATGATGTGTGACACCGGAGGTGGTTGGGTGCATGGGAGGCATCAGGGTGATACCTGTTGATTTAGGGGTCCTCGCGCGGCAGCGTTGAGTGCAACGGGGCCATGCCGGAGGGGTTGGGAGATTGCCGTTCGTGGCGCCGGATTTTTCAAAAGGGGGTGACGGTCGCGGTGTGGAGGCCGTGGGGGCGTGTCCCTTCTCGGTGATCCCTGGTGGAGTCCCTACTCTGGAGTCCTGGGGCGGAGACTCCAGACGCCTGGCTGGGCCGACGGTTTGGATGGGTCCGGTGCGGATTCGAGCGGCGCCGAAGTTGCTCAAGACCTGGTCTTCGCACTCGGACCAGCTGAGTGAAGGGGCCCTTGGTGTAAGAGTGGGGTCCATAATTTGATTTTCGTGGATCTGGAGGGGGCGATTTTGGCAGGGACCACTGGGCAGGCTTTGGGACTGTTTGCAGGGAGGGGTGTTCAAGCGCCTCTGATTCATGCTGGTACAGAGCTTACTGCAGGTCTAGAGCAGAAATTGTGTGAGGGACAGCGGACCATAGGTTCAGGGGGGTTCGGGCCACCACTGGTGTGGGACGGGGTGATGTCTATCGCCTTTGCCTCTTCATGCTCCTTGTGGGACGATGGCGTCAGGGCATGTGGGGGAGAGAGTCGGAAAAGTGTTCAGTGGGGTGCTGGAGGATGGGACCGGGTCTGTGTTTTCGGAGCTGTGCGTTTGATGGTGGTCGTTGCCCTGATTGCTAGGTCGGAGGCGCTGTCTCGGTCTCCGGCTGCGGGGGTCTGGAGGGGGGGCTGGAGAGGAGAGGGATGGTCCATGGCGCAGCATCTTGGGACAAGGTCCATGGTGATGTCACGGAGAGGCAAGGAGGACAATCAGATTAGGTTGGGAGAACAGGTCCCTTGGAGCAGGTCGACCACTTTAAATAATCTCGGAGCTAATCATAGACCGAAAGGGAGGATCAATCAAAGAAGAGTTGGCCCACTCGTAAAAGCCAGCGGCTGGGAGACTTTTTCAGGCCATAAAATCGTGGATTCCTCAGCAAGAAAGAGGTTGGTAAGAAAACGAAGATGGCTGTATACCGCTCCACCTTGTCCCAATCTTGACATATGATGGAGTCGTGTGGGCATGACTACAACCCCACCAAACCAGATCCACAAACCTCAGAAATTGAAGGTATCTGAGGAAAGTGGTTGAAGTAACAAGAAGAGACATGGTCCGCAACCAGACGATCCGTCAAGGCCTAAAATCCCATCCGCTGCAGACCCAAATAGAACAGTCCCAACTAAGATGGTTTTGGCCATGTCTGCAGAATGGGGAGAAGATCGGCTTTCACGACAAGCATGGGAAACAAAGAGCTAGGGATCCAGCACTCCCTCCAGGACGACAGAGTCTGCTGGGAGGACAACATTAGACAATCTTTGAAGGGACCGAGAAGGAACTAGAATGGGAACCAGGGCAGGCGAAGAAGACAGCTGATAGTAATGGTCTGGCGCTCTCTCTTCCAAACCTCTACACCTCTACGGTAGAAGGGGAACGACTAAGTAAGTAAGTAAGTAAGACATGAATGCAAAGATAGGAACAGTCTACATCGGCTTTGAAGAAATCATGGAAAAAACATGGGTGTCAACGTGTAATGTATGGTATGTCAACACAATACAAATACACACACTACCATACTTGCACGTCTGAACTTCATGCAGGACAGGAACAATAAGACTCATAACACGCTAAGGGCTTTAACGAACAATGGTGACACTAATAAAGGCAAGCTCAAAATAGCAATTATCCCTTTATTCATGAACAATAACTTGGCCAAATGTTGCCAGAATGAGATACAAAATATTAACATGTTTGTGCTACTAATTAATGCAAGTCGTACGGTAGATATAAAACTATCGAATCAGCCTCGCAGTCAAGTCTGACCATCACTCAGCATAATGAGCGACGACGTGAAACAACAGTATAACATTCTCATATAAATATCAAACACAATGCGAGAATGACAATAACAGCAAATACAGCTGACAACTTCGTAGAGCAAAATAGTTCTGAACCATGAACAAATACACGAGGACTAAACTAACAATAGCAACCTACTCACTGTCCGCCATAGGCCGAAAAAATACAGTATCAAAACCGGCTTTCCAAAAACACGTCTATATCAGACGGCTACCAAGATTCCAAAGGACCTATGACCTTCTTTTGCACCAAAATTCAACCTCGTCCACGTGACATCACATGATTGGGTTGTTTGCACGGAAAGACAAGCATATCGAGTTTCATTTTACGGCCCAGGAAAACATTGCTTGGCTTACAACCAAGCATACAAGTCGAAACGGCAGTAAAAACGTTCCGTGACAATTTGGCTAGGAATAATGAATGAAAAATGGGAAAAATATTCACAAACTTCTGTGCTTTTAAATCAACTGGTTATAGGAGGAAGCATGTTTCCACATAATAGAATACACAAGGCAACATTGCTATCACCAGACCATAGAACAGAAAATCAGATTGATCACATAAAATGCATAAACAAGAAGTTTAGATCATCATTGCAGGATGTAAAGGTATTATAGAGGAGCAGATGTGGCATTCAGATCACCATCTTCTGATAACCAAAATAAAAAGGAATTGTTGACCCCAGCATTTCTTAGAAGACCTGACCAATAACATATAGAGCATCTTTCCTTGTAAAAATTGAAGAAGTAGGTGCATAGACAAGTGGTTGGGATAGAAGTCTGAAGTGCAGACATGCATATAAAATTGTTCCCAGGCTCCAGAAGAATGTGTCAGATATCTGTGGAGAAAATAAAACATTCACAGCAGTAAGAATCTACTTAGATTACAACTGGGAAATAGGCTATTTTATTATAGAAGAACCTTACCATGCAAAACATGTCCCTACAAGGAAAATAATATAGAGCATTTCCTAGTAAAAATGTAAAGAAGTTGGTGAGCAACGGAGAGGGGATTATCAGTATTAGACTTATTTTACCGGCATGTAGTTTATACATATATCAGGGACGAAATATGGACTCGAAATTAATATTGAGACAACAAAAACTATGATAATTAGCAAAACAGACGATAAACCCACATTAAAGTCTAGCGTAAATGGGAAAATCCTGGAACAAGTCAAGAACGACGTATATCTTATTCATATAATAACAGAAGATGGCAGATGTGAAAAAAAATCAAGAAGAGAATAGGAATGGCCAAAGCTACATTCAACAACATGAAACATATACTGACATCTAAACAGTTATCTCACAAATTAAAACTGAGAATCATAAAGTGTTATTTATATTCTGCATTTCTGTATGGTTGCAGAAACAACATGGATGATGAATAAGCATTTGGAAGAAAGAATTGAGGCTCTTGAATTGTGGAAATGTAGGGATATATAGAAGAATGGGGCGTATCTCAGAGTGCACCACCAAGACAAGAGACAGAAGACGTTGGGAGATCCATTACAGCCAACCTTCGTTGTGGAGATGGCAACTGATGATGAGTTTTTACATACTGTAAAACTAGCGTTGAGAATAGACAGGCCTAGAGAACTATATAATATAGTCAAACAGTTTATAACAAGAACCAAAAAAATTACTGTGTAAGGATTAGTGGAGGTATGGCCGAAAAGTAAAGGTTTAGCCGAGGTTCTGGTAATACATATTACTAATAACAAATAAAGAGTAAATATAAATAAATATCAAACCTAATACCACAAGGCTTTCACCACACACAAACCTCAAAACCCTCCCCCCCCCCCCACCCCTTAAAAAAAAAAAAAATATTTCAGTCTTGTATTTGTTTGTTGAATATTTGTTTGTGTTACACCATGACAAAATATGCCAAAAAACCATCATTTTAGGACAAAGATTTAAATAAAAAACGTACAGACTCAGTTTGGAATTTTTAATTTATTCTATTTACAATAATTGGATGCCACGATCAGGTATCGGCAGATGTTGAACATATTATCTGAAATTAGCAACACTATATAGACCAATTATTAACCTATCAGAGGTGGAGTAGGATAAATTTTTCTTCATAACTTAAAAATAAAATAAAAATTGACACCTATTCAGTGTGTTGCACAGGACTCCCACGAATTTTCCCCTCATTACAAAACTGTATATGGCTGGTTACATTCATTGACCCTCGGTTGTTAAATCATTCTTTGTTTGCCTCCATTTATTTGGTCCATTCATTAACGGTTGTTTGGAAATGCATGCTCAAAACAACTTATGTCAATTTTTGTATTTTTCTAGAGAAAAATATTTTTGGAAGGTTCTGAATATATCGTAGAGCAACTGTTGTGCAGATTGCCTGAATTCTTCATAATAACATTCCAGTCAGGGCGGGTACTAGCAGCATCCTTTAGTCATAAAACTGACTATGGGAGTGATGCACTCCTGTGATAGCCCTCAGCTGCTTTTTTTTTTTTTTGGGCTTTGGTGTTTTCTTTTGGCGTTTTTTTTTTCCTCTTCTGCTTGCCGTGAGAGCTTCGTTTAGCCCAGTCTGAGGTGGTTTGCCATAGGGAGCATCGCCTCTTGGGGATCCTGCAAAACTTCATCCTCCCCAAGTTGCTGGATATATGCTCAATGCCTTCATGTCTTTCGTGCACACATCTTTGAACCTCAGCTATGGTTGCCAGTTGTTCAGGGGCAGGTAATTAAAAATTAAACCAGTAACTGAAATAACGCAGTAAAACATAACAGTTGTCTTCTTTTCCTTTCTGCTCCTGATGGTGTATGGAGCCACCACTACAGCTGGTCTCCTTGCAAGCAGCCTGCTTCAAAGCATTTATGTGCTCTTGAAGTGGTAGTTCCTGTATCAAGTTATTATACATGATGAGATTGCCAGTCACATGCACAACTTCATAATAATCCCACACTTACATCATGCCTGAGGGAGCATTAATCCTATTCTTTCTTTGTCTTCTCAGAGTTCCCTGGGAAACTGTTCAAAAAAAGAAACGCAATTTTTTGGGTGTTACTTTTATAAAAGATATTCGCTGATTGAACATCAGTCAACCTATTGACTGTGTCCAGCTGGTCATTAACTTCTCTTGGTTACCTGAATTGTACTCACCTCATGATTCTTGAGGTCATGAAAGAGGTCAAGGTCAAAACAACATTTTTGACATTAACTCGTGACAGGTTCATGAGAATCTAGTGAAACTTACTGAACACAAAACTCTCCGACCATATTATTGAATGCCTATAACAGATTGACGCTCCTCGAATAAATTCAGTTGAAAATTCAATGCGCAAGTATGGCTCATCTCACTACAGAACAACGACTCATCATCATTGGACGTTTACAGATTGGACAGTCACAAAGTGTAGTGGCCAGACAATTTAATGTGGTTAGAAGCACCATTTGTTGCCTTTGGAGGCGATATAAAGAAACTGTCTCAGTGGCAGACCGGCCGCGCAGTGGAAGACCCAGAGTCACAACTTCTGCCGAAGACTGCTTCATACGACTGCGTCACCTCAGGAATCGACTTGCATCTGCGTCCTCCACAGTCCAGTCAATGTCACCAGCTCGTCGAATTTCAGATAAAACGGTCAGGAACCGGCTGCACGACTCTGGTCTTTGGGCTAGAAGACCCTACAGAGGTCCTGTTCTTACGGACCGGCATCGCCAGAACCGACTGCAGTGGGCGAACCAGCATCGTCAATGGACCGTTGGGAATGACTGGAGACGGGTTTGGTTTAGTGATGAATCACTTTTTGTGCTCCAGCGACACGATAGACGGAGAAGAGTTTACCGCAGAGCCCATGAGCGCTAAGCTCAGAACAGCGTTGATGAGGCTCCTTCACATGGTGGTGGAGGTGTACTGATGTGGGGGGCGATCAACTTCATGGGAAGAAGTTACCTGGTACAAATTGAAGGACGCCTGAATGCCCAACGATACGTTGCTGAAATTCTTCGTCCTCACGTCCTTCCACTTCTGGCTGCACGAGGATCGATTTTTTCAGCAGGATAACGCTCGACCTCATTTGGCACAACTCACCACCCAGTTCCTTGCTGACAACAACGTCCAGACCATTCCGTGGCCAGCCATGTCATCAGACATGAACCCCATAGAACACTTATGGGATGAACTCGACAGACGACTCCGCCAGCGAGATGTGGCTCCAGCCAATCTCCGACAGTTGTCTCTTGCACTGCGGGAAGAGTGGGCAGCCATCCCACAAAAACAGATCCAACGGCTAATCGGATCCATGTCAAGGAGATGTCGTTCTCTGATAGAGACCAGAGGAGGCATACACCTTACTGAAACGGAGGCCTCAGTCGCAAAGAATAAAAGTCCAAACCAAATTTAATGAACATCATTTAATTGTTAAAGTCTGAAAGTTTCTTCATGCCAAGATTGAAACATTAATTCCGTAAAATAAAATTTTGGTACAAGTTTCAAATTTGGTGTCCATTACCACTGCAATAATGTTAGGCGTCAGTTCTACGTCTGCACTGTTTAAACTAACTTTTCCTTTCTTTTTTCTTTTTTCCAGGGAACCCTGGTCCTCAGGGTGTATAGGTATGAGAGGACCCCCTGGACCACCTGGTATACCTGGTGCACTCAAACATAGGTACGTTTGTCTTTTTTATCTGGCATTGATGGAGACGTCATTAGAGGTCTTCCAGGACTTCCTGGCCCATAGGTCCCTACAGGAGATAGAGGGGAAACCAATGACAGTTTAGATTGTTTAGTTTCAGTTTGATTTCATAGGGTTCAAGTCCACCATGGCAATAATGTATTGCAGAACACATTATAGTCCATTTCTGAAATTAGGGAGGCTAATTTTGGATTAGAGATTTTGAGTTTGTGATAGTAACATCTTTATGGTTTTTCATTTAGGTGATTTAATTTCTGTACAACACCCGCTTTTAATTTCATTTAAATAAAATGCAAATTTACACAAAAATGAAATTTTATCATCATTCATCATCATCTGCCATCTTCATAATTCAAAGGTTGGCTGCAGTGGATCTCCAACGTCCTCTGTCTCTTGTCCTAATGGTGCACTCTGATAGACTCTTTCCTGTACATCTCATAATGCTGTCTTCCCACGGCTGCTCCCTCTTGCACATTTGCCTTCAAAACTCTTTCTTCTATTATGGTCTTCAGTAAAGAGAATGTCTTTTTAATATGGCAAAATACTTTAGCTGTCTATTGTGATTTCCCTTTTAATTCTCTTTTTATTCCTAGCTTTTCTAAGACTATTTGTTTTTTTCTCTTTTCATGAAATGCACTCCAATTTGTCTAAAAATCTACACCTCAGAGGACTATCTTCCTATAGCTTGTTCATTGTCCATATTTCTACACTGTACAATAATGAAAAATATGTATAGTAAAGTTTCTTTTTCAGTCGCAAAATTGGTTTCAAGTCATTGCAAATGGGTTTCAGTTAGATTTATAAACCCATCTAGATCGTGTGACCGTTTTCAAAATGGCGGCGTATCAGCGTAATGTGTATCGGACAGAGGAAAACGCAAACGATAAATAAAAACAGAAGGGAATCCGTATGAAAAGGATTTTACATTTCAGTACAGGGAAGGATGGTGTATAACTGCATATAAGATGGAACGGTAGGAAGTTCTCATTTACGGAGATATATGCGTATTTCGGCTGCCACAGTTACGCTAAAAGCATGTAAACCCACTTCTGTTCTAAATATTAAAATCAACAAATAACAGTTTGGGAAATTACATGGATAGGAAGATAGAGTTTTATCAGCTGTATAAAACTAGATAAGATGGAACTATTTGGATATTATATATGCCGAGAATGATAAAGGCAAAATTTCAGTCGACGCACAGTTTCGGCCGAAATCACTGTTCGGGAAGGATTTTTCAGGCTTAGGTTTAAGCTGTTACGTCGGTCCTCCCCTATACCTCCGCGCTTTACGTATTTAAAGCGTATCGGTAAACTGAGCTACAGACAACGAAAGAGGGTTCAGACAGACTGGAGGCAGAGTTTCGCCACGACCCATGAATTGTGTGCGGATCGCAAGAAACATTTTTACGTACAGTATCTGAAGTCTGAGGGTAAGCGAAAATATGATAACTACCGAGTATAATATTTGTTATTTCAGGTTCATACAGAATTCACAAAATATGCCTGTATAATATTCATTGATATAACGTATTATTATTTTAATATGATTTATTCATGTGCATTATGGATGAGTGTTGCTTGTACAAAAAGTAATCACAAATAGCCCCACGGCCTAATGAAGTTATATTTATCATATTGCTTTATCGCTTACGAAGATAAAGGCAGTCCCATGGCAGAGATTGTCATAGGGAAATGAAGTGTTAGAAACTTCATCATGGAAGATCCCAGTTTACGAGGTTAAGGTGACTAGTCCCCTTCCTCGCTGCCTTTGCCTTCCCTAGTTCGAGCGCACAACTTTGTACCCATTTACAGCTAGTAAACTGGAGTGTTCTACACAGTCAATTCCAAGACAGTTTCAGTAGAAAGCAACCTGATCACGTGGTCACTCCACTTTTATGTATTTTATGTATTACTTTTGTGTAGATGCTAAGGATAGCATCAGTATTACAATTCGTACTTGATATGATTTGGAAGGATCAAGTTATAGAATATGAAGGGATGTATAGGAGCGGAATAAACCAGATGATGTTTATTACTGATATGTTAATATTAATTCTATATCATTGAACTGATGTTACTTGCTATGACTGTATAACTTTGACACCTGATGACTGCCTTGTCTGACTTATGTGCTAGTCAGTTACACTTAATTGAAATGTTAATATTAATGCTATATCACTGAAATGATGTCCTTACTTACTATGATTGTATAAACGGTCGGTCCCGGACATCTGATGACTGACATCTGGACTATGGTCTGACATCTGTGCTAGTCAGCTACAAGTCTAGCCAGATACTAGCCAAGGCTGATATGTTGCAGGTTCCATGAAATAACTCAAACCAGACTGTCCAGTATCAGAAGCCGGTGTAGTTCATCCGAGGCAATCCACCAAAGTGCAGGACCCAAAGAGTGAACTTCAACTGGTTCATTGGCCATCCCTACTCGCTTGGGACCTACCAAGTCTGATATCAGCAAAGGACAGTTTCAGCAGTATCAAGTTGGAAGATAAAGTGTCCTGTTTGACACTGACCACCTATACATGTGAAACAGCCAATTAGTTATGAAAACAATAAGCTGTAACCATACAGAAAAACTCAGTCAACTGATGACAGTTATCCTTAAATTCAAAGGACTAATAACAGTGATTTCAGTAACTTTATTATTTAAGATCTTGAAGTATAAACAGACCATAATAGTTAATTGTGTGAATAGCCTAGTTTATATAATTTATATGCTATGCTCTTTTCCAACTAGTAGAAATAGAATATTAGTGTAATTATTAAATATTTTAACTGTACCTGAGGATTTATTCACTTCTTCCATTTGTGGTTTCAGTGAATGTTCATTTTACTTATCCCCTAGAATATAAGTAATCATAAGATAGTCATAGGGAGGAGACACCTTAAATCCTGGTACTACTTCTTACCAACTGGGCCAGGGTTTTTTACAGTCTGACTATTTTTATGATAACAATACACCAGTGCTTATTTCTAAGACTGGGGTATTACTTGTAAGGTCAGAACTCTTTACTGGCATACTCTTACATAATAAATAATTTTAAATAACCCTCCCGCTACAGTGGGGCTCGTCTGCGGGATATATCTTTGATATTCCTGAGCCAACTTTCTATTTCTGCTGTGTAGAAAATTTTTTTTTTTTGTAAAATTGTTTTTTTGGAAAGAGTAAACATAGTAGGAAATAATTATATATTTTTTAGGATGTTACCATTGAGTACAGATAAAGAAAGCTGTTTCATATATGGTGAAGTCAGTTTAATTAACTTTAATTTCATAACTAAGTTAATTATATTGTAGTAAATTAGTTGGAGTAAGATCGCTTGCCCTACTAGACTACAGATACATCATGGCTGACTTGGTCAAATTTAGGTTCTGCATTACATGCAGGTGGGAAAAGAGCTTGGCATGGATGGTGACGCTCTGATAGGGTATGTCACGACGGAATGTGAAAAGTACACGAGGGAGAGAGAAAAGCAATTGTGAAGCAGAGAAGAACAAAGAATTAGAAGCAGAGAGAGAAGCAAGATTGAATTAGTAGCAGAGAGTGGAGCAAGAAATTTAGAATTAGAAGAAAGAGAGGAGAAATTAGAAGCAGAGAGAGAAGCCAAGAAATTAGAAGCGGAGAGAGAAGCCAAGAAATTAGAAGCTGAGAGAGAAGAAAGGAGGTTACAAGCAGAGAGGAGACCATGAGCTGAAAATGAGACAGCTGGATCTTGAACTTCAGGCTGGGACTATCACCATGGTAATAGCTCACCTCAGAAATAGCTCTTTTCAGAACACAGCAAAATTATGAAAATACATTTGTTGAAAAAGCAAGCCTTACGCAATTGATACCTGGATTAGGTATGAAATGCTCTTTAACATAACTGGAAAAGGAAATATGGACTCCCAGGGATTGAGAGGCAATATAGGAAGAAATTTAGAACTTCTAAACAAGCCTCTACCTGTATGAAAGAAACATATAAACTACCTGGAGAAACTCTCAGCTAGGCTAGAAACGTATTTGTTGAAATGGAGTAGTTTAGGTAAGTATCAGAAAACCTACGAGGATCTGAAAGAAATGGTTATGTTAGAGCAAGTGAAAGATTCCATGTCTCAAGAAATGAGGAAATTCCTTATGGAACAAGGAGCAGAGAGGCTGGAAGACATTTTGAAATGTGCAGAGAGATACCAAGCAGCTCAAGCTGAATTGATAGGAACAAAAAGGAAGCAGGTAGAAGGATATAAGCCACCACCGCAGAATACCGATTTTGACCAGATGGATCAACCACACAGATACAAGCAAAGATTTGATAATAAGGACAAGAACCCTCAGACTCAGGAAAAGAAACCCTACAAACAGGGAGATAAGTGGTGCAAATTTTGTAAGATGAGCAACCACAACACTGATGAATGTGGGAGGAAAAAACCCCTTCATCATGCTGCATGTCTACAGGTGAGGACTTCTGTTAGGAAGGAACTGACTGTGAGTCAGAATAGCCTCCATCACCCACCTACCCAGGAGATAGTGACTGTGAATGGCAAACAAGTCACAGGAATGTATGACACAGGTTTGTCCTATGACGCAGTCGTGTGTGCATCTCTGGTGTGCCCTGAACAAATCACCACAGAAACAGTAGAGATTCAAGGGCCACTAAAAGGAACATCACCCCTTACATTACCCATAGCAAAGATTCATGTCAGTTGTCGCTATGTGGAAGGGGAGATAAATGCAGCTGTGATAGATGATCCCTTTTACCCCCTAATGTTGGGGCGTAAATATGTTTTCTTAGGAGACCCTGTAAAACCTATGGTTATGGCAGGAATCCAGACCAAGGCTGACTCCAGGAACATAGAGAGGGACACCAACGTAAAATTTCATTCAACTGAAATGAAACGGGCTCAAGAAGCAGACAGCACGTTGAAGCCTTGTTTTGGCAAATTATCAAAAACACATAAAGCTCCAAGGAAAGGACATTTCTATATGGAACATGGACTCTTGTACAGGAAAGCTGGAAGAGGGACGAAAAGTCATGGTCAAATCGTTGTACCATCCACCTATAGGAATAAGGTTATAGGCTGGGGACACATATCAACTTTGAGTGAACACCTGGGTAATGGTGCCACAAAACAAAGAATAGCCACCCAGTTCTACTGGCCAGGTATTACGGAAGACATAAATCAGTATGTAAATTCCTGTCCAGAGTGCACCTATGTAGATTCAGAAAGTCGACGGAAGAGTCTTCATCAAAAATCTACAAGCAAACCAGCAATCAGGGGTACTCCCGAGATTTGCACGGGAGGGGAAAGGAAACATCCCACACAGGTTCAATTGCAGTCTGAACCCCATGCGCTGGAAAAAAGGAACAAATCATGTAGCGAAAATCAAAAACCTACGGATTTGCGAGGGAAAACCACATCCAACTATCATCGAAAAGAGGGCGGTAAACTTCATGGGAAACCTACCGACCCCGTTTCACCAGCAGTAAGAGCCTGGATGAAAAGCCGAACCGGAAGGAGAGAGATAGTAAAGGATGAATATATTATTGGAAAACAGAATGAATGTGGGCGCAGATTTTCTTAGTCGCCATCCCACAGAGCTTGAGGAGGATAGAAAGAAGGAAAACTAACCTCGGAATGGTCGATTTGCAATTGTCTTGTACCCAATAGTTAAGCTAGATATCATCCAGCTTAAAATATGGGGGGAGCTATGTCGCAAAATTGGTTTCAAGTCATTGCAAATGGGTTCAGTTAGATTTATAAACCCATCTACGATCGAGTGACCGCTTTCAAAATGGCGGCGTATCAGCGAGATGTGTATCGGACGGAGGAGATCGCCAACGGTAAGTAAAAACGGGGGGAATCCGTATGAAAAGGATTTTACATTTCAGTACAGGGAAGGATGGTGTATAACTGCATATAAGATGGAACGGTAGGAAGTTCTCATTTACGGAGATATATGCGTATTTCGGCTGCCCACAGTTACGCTAAAAGCATGTAAACCCACTTCTGTTCTAAATATTAAAATCAACAAATAACAGTTTGGGAAATTACATGGATAGGAAGATAGAGTTTTATCAGCTGTATAAAACTAGATAAGATGGAACTATATGGATATTATATATATGCCGAGAATGATAAAGGCAAAATTTCAGTCGACGCACAGTTCGGCCGAAATCACTGTTCGGGAAGGATTTTTCAGGCTTAGGTTTAAGCTGTGACGTCGGTACTGCCTCTCCGATACGTCCGCGCTATACGTATTTAAAGCGTATCGGTAAACTGAGCTACAGACAACGAAAGAGGGTTCAGACAGACTGGAGGCAGAGTTTCGCCACGACCCATGAATTGTGAGCGGATCGCCAGAAACATTTTTAAGTCCAGTATCTGAAGTCTGAGGGTAAGCGAAATTATGATAACTACCGTGTATAATATTTGTTATTTCAGGTTCATACAGAATTCACAAAATATGCCTGTATAATATTCATTGATATAACGTATTATTATTTTAATATGATTTATTCATGTGCATTATGGATGAGTGTTGCTTGTACAAAAAAGTAATCACAAATAGCCCCACGGCCTAATGAAGTTATATTTATCATATTGCTTTATCGCTTACGAAGATAAAGGCAGTCCCATGGCAGAGATTGTCATAGGGAAATGAAGTGTTAGAAACTTCATCATGGAAGATCCCAGTTTACGAGGTTAAGGTGACTAGTCCCCTTCCTCGCTGCCTTTGCCTTCCCTAGTTCGAGCGCACAACTTCGTACCCATTTACAGCTAGTAAACTGGAGGGTTCTACAGCCAGTTTCAGTAGAAAGCAACCTGATCACATGGTCACTCACTTTATTTATTTTATGTATTAATTTTGTGTAGATGCTAAGGATAGCATCAGTATTTGAATTCGTACTTGATATGATTTGGAAGGATCAAGTTATAGAATATGAAGGGATGTATAGGAGCGGAATAAACCAGATGATGTTTATTACTGATATGTTAATATTAATTCTATATCATTGAACTGATGTTACTTGCTATGACTGTATAACTTTGACACCTGATGACTGACTTGTCTGACTTATGTGCTAGTCAGTTACACTTAATTGAAATGTTAATATTAATGCTATATCACTGAAATGATGTCCTTACTTACTATGATTGTATAACGGTGACATCTGATGACTGACTGGTCTGACATCTGTGCTAGTCAACTACAAGTCTAGCCAGATACTAGCCAAGGCTGATATGTTGCAGGTTCCATGAAATAACTCAAACCAGACTGTCCAGTATCAGAAGCCGGTGTAGTTCATCCGAGGCAATCCCACCAAAGTGCAGGACCCCAAAGAGTGAACTTCAACTGGTCATTGGCATCCCTACTGTTGGGCCTACCAAGTCTGATATCAGCAAAGGACAGTTTCAGCAGTATCAAGTTGGAAAGATAAGTGTCCTGTTTGACACTGACCACCTATACATGTGAAACAGCCAATAGTTGAAAACAATAAGTAACCATACAGAAACTCAGTCAACTGATGACAGTTATCCTTAAATTCAAAGGACTAATAACAGTGATTTCAGTAACTTTATTATTTAAGATCTTGAAGTATAAACAGACCATAATAGTAATTGTGTGAATACTTTTATATATATATGTGTATGCTCTTTTCCAACTAGTAGAAATAGAATATTAGTGTAATTATTAAACTATTTTAACTGTACCTGAGGATTTATTCACTTCTTCCATTTGTGGTTTCAGTGAATGTTCATTTTACTTATCCCCTAGAATATAAGTAATCATAAGATAGTCATAGGGAGGAGACACCTTAAATCCTGGTACTACTTCTTACCAACTGGGCCAGGGTTTTTACAGTCTGACTATTTTTATGATAACAATACACCAGTGCTTATTTCTAAGACTGGGGTATTACTTGTAAGGTCAGAACTCTTTACTGGCATACTCTTATACATATAAATAATTTTAAATAACCTCCCGCTACCATGTTACACCTAACCTAGATGGGTTATTTATTCGATATATTCTACTGGTCTGACTTAACACTCCACATTCAGTATATATGGTAAACATTATGACAGTTCCACTCCGAGCAACAATGGGGTAAATGCACCTTGTATCATGACAATACTAATAACATGTCATAAATTAAAATACAGAAGTAAAGCTTCTACAACCGCCAAGGTGTACAGAGGACAATACACTTTTTATTTACATATAGGCCACATATTAGATACAGTAAAATGTACTTGTACCAAAGGGTTCCTTCCTGAACTGTCATTCCCTTCTCGATGCAGGACCATGTCAAAAGGCAAGGATTAATATTAGTCAACAATGCTACTACTCTAATTCATATCCAATATACCTATGAGATCCCTGTCAACGATGTTGACCCTGCAGTATTGTGGCAAAAACTCCAACTAGTGGATGTCAAACCATGCATTCAAATGTGATTAAACGTTTGAAGACAATTTCTATAATAGTTTATAGACGCTACACTGTATCCATCCAGGATGCAGTGCTAATAACAGGTTATAGACACCAATGCTTTTGAAACTTCCTTACTCCTCAGTTTGTGTTCATGAGACAGAGATCCAGGGTCCTCTTCTAGTCTGTCGGCCTTCAAACCGATCTTCATTAGAAATGATCCCAAACCTCATTCCATTGAAGATTTAGCAAGATAATACCCCAAAGATAGATGTGGGTTTCCGTCAATGCCCTTGATCACTTTGTCCATAGTATGTTTATACATCAACATCCCTTAGTGTAGGGAAACACTACATTTGGTCCTAGACAACACATATGCGGCAAAAAATAGATAGGACCATCATTGATATTCACCCTTGCATACGGGTGTAATGCTGTAGGCTGTCCTTTAAGTGAGAAAACCCTAAAAGACCATAGATCATCCAATAAATTAGTCATATACCAACTTTTATACCCCATGCAACATCACTGCATATGCCAAGTCTCGAATGAAGGATTGCCAATTCTTACAAAACCAGTGGTTTACAAGGAAATTGTAGGTAAGCTTACACATGAGATTCGCCAACGTCCTGATGGTCGGGTATTTACATATATGATCTTGAAGTTTTGCCTTTATATAAGGGCAATTTTTATCTGTGGGCATAAGAATTTGAACAACAAATTTATTGCCTCAAAAAAACGGCTTGCTTCCAGAAATACAAATTCCAGACTTATTTTTGCTCAGATTAGATATTGGATTTCCTTTTTCAAGGACCACACAGGTTGCCATAACTGTCCGATCCAGATAGGGGGGTATACAATAATGTTAGACTTACGTGATACCTGTCGAGGCAACAATCAGCATTGCTTATATATAAGCATTATTATATTGGTGATAGATAATCCCATGTTACAGCTACTTTAATTAGATATATTATGTAATACCCTCTCATTTTGGACTTTATCTAGTAAACCTATCATACTAACCAACATTCCAGCCCCATCTTATCCACTATGGAACAAAATCCTAGCTGGTATCCCCCAAGATTCTCTAACGGTCACGATAAATAATCTATCATTAATCTATTCTTCGGAGTATCTACTAAATCTTTTAACTTCATGAAAGAAACATATTGTAGTCTACGGTCTGATGCTTAATACCCACTTAATTTTTCCCAGTTGTTTTGTCACACCCAGAGCACTTGATCACGTCAAGCTTGTTTCTGCAATGAAAGTCCTTGTCAATCACCAGCCCAAAGTTGGAATTCTATCGGCACCTTACGAATTAACTGACAACTATTTACGGAATCAGTATGAACACTATGCTCTGACCTCAACAAAGGACCACATGGCTAATTCATTACAAGTAATCACAAGCTATGAACAGCAACACAGCTCTGTATATGATTAATATTCCCTATAAAGCACACATAATTAACCTACCAACATTCTTTTCAGTGAATTTTACCTAAGGGACTAATATCTATTAACCAAAAGCATTAAGCTGTTGACATCTTTGATCATAACGAGGAAAACAGTACATTCAAATGCCAACTCATAAGATCCAGTATTGTCAACACTATGAGACACATATTCATAAAAATATCATTAGATGCCATGCATTAAATTAATTGCTATTTGTCAAATGGATCGCATGTAAGAACATTACACTGCAAAAAGCAGGAGTTCAACCTATTCTCGAGTTTGTAACACCTTGCATATACCAAAAAATGAACGAAAAGCAAATTTATAAATTCTTTATGACCAACCAAGTTTATGACTACAGCCATACTATACATGCAATCTTTCTATCTGACATAAAAGTCTTAAACCCACAGTATGTCTTCCACTTAACTATTTTTCTGACCAATTAACCAGAATGGAAAAACTCTGTAAACAATAACAGATATACTAGTACAGAGAGGTGGTCATCGGATTCCTTGACAGTCCACGTACAAAGGAGACACACCATTTACCACATCCAGAGGAAAACGTTATGAAACTGTCCAAGAATATGAAGGTTTTTCATTGAAACTATGAAATTAGAATTGCCAGTATAGGATTTCGGTATACGGTAGCATCAACCCTTTACATACAGGTATGGCAGACATTCAGACCTTTCTGAGTCAGAAGCCCACAGTGACCTTTATTGTCATGAATACTGTTCGGTTTGTGTGTACTGAACCCATCCGCAGTCATGCCCAATTATTTCATTTACTGTAGCGTCATGGCTGAGGAAACGTAGGAGGTTATCTATTCTATTGACATATCTAGTAGTGATTAAGAGAATGGTCACCGTAGGATGCAATGAACATATACATTAAATGAAAAAGGACAGAAGTATGCTACTCCTGTAGCGGGAGGTTATTTAAAATTATTTATATGTAAGAGTATGCCAGTAAAGAGTTCTGACCTTACAAGTAATACCCCAGTCTTAGAAATAAGCACTGGTGTATTGTTATCATAAAAATAGTCAGACTGTAAAAACCCTGGCCCAGTTGGTAAGAAGTAGTACCAGGATTTAAGGTGTCTCCTCCCTATGACTATCTTATGATTACTTATATTCTAGGGGATAAGAAAAATGAACATTCACTGAAACCACAAATGGAAGAAGTGAATAAATCCTCAGGTACAGTTAAAATAGTTTAATAATTACACTAATATTCTATTTCTACTAGTTGGAAAAGAGCATATACATATATATATATATATAAAAGTATTCACACAATTACTATTATGGTCTGTTTATACTTCAAGATCTTAAATAATAAAGTTACTGAAATCACTGTTATTAGTCCTTTGAATTTAAGGATAACTGTCATCAGTTGACTGAGTTTCTGTATGGTTACTTATTGTTTTTCAACTATTGGCTGTTTCACATGTATAGGTGGTCAGTGTCAAACAGGACACTTATCTTTCCAACTTGATACTGCTGAAACTGTCCTTTGCTGATATCAGACTTGGTAGGCCCAACAGTAGGGATGCCAATGACCAGTTGAAGTTCACTCTTTGGGGTCCTGCACTTTGGTGGGATTGCCTCGGATGAACTACACCGGCTTCTGATACTGGACAGTCTGGTTTGAGTTATTTCATGGAACCTGCAACATATCAGCCTTGGCTAGTATCTGGCTAGACTTGTAGTTGACTAGCACAGATGTCAGACCAGTCAGTCATCAGATGTCACCGTTATACAATCATAGTAAGTAAGGACATCATTTCAGTGATATAGCATTAATATTAACATTTCAATTAAGTGTAACTGACTAGCACATAAGTCAGACAAGTCAGTCATCAGGTGTCAAAGTTATACAGTCATAGCAAGTAACATCAGTTCAATGATATAGAATTAATATTAACATATCAGTAATAAACATCATCTGGTTTATTCCGCTCCTATACATCCCTTCATATTCTATAACTTGATCCTTCCAAATCATATCAAGTACGAATTCAAATACTGATGCTATCCTTAGCATCTACACAAAAGTAATACATAAATAAAGAAAGTGAGTGACCACGTGATCAGGTTGCTTTCTACTGAAACTGGCTGTAGAACACTCCAGTTTACTAGCTGTAAATGGGTACGAAGTTGTGCGCTCGAACTAGGGAAGGCAAAGGCAGCGAGGAAGGGGACTAGTCACCTTAACCTCGTAAACTGGGATCTTCCATGATGAAGTTTCTAACACTTCATTTCCCTATGACAATCTCTGCCATGGGACTGCCTTTATCTTCGTAAGCGATAAAGCAATATGATAAATATAACTTCATTAGGCCGTGGGGCTATTTGTGATTACTTTTTGTACAAGCAACACTCATCCATAATGCACATGAATAAATCATATTAAAATAATAATACGTTATATCAATGAATATTATACAGGCATATTTTGTGAATTCTGTATGAACCTGAAATAACAAATATTATACACGGTAGTTATCATAATTTCGCTTACCCTCAGACTTCAGATACTGGACTTAAAAATGTTTCTGGCGATCCGCTCACAATTCATGGGTCGTGGCGAAACTCTGCCTCCAGTCTGTCTGAACCCTCTTTCGTTGTCTGTAGCTCAGTTTACCGATACGCTTTAAATACGTATAGCGCGGACGTATCGGAGAGTACCGACGTCACAGCTTAAACCTAAGCCTGAAAAATCCTTCCCGAACAGTGATTTCGGCCGAACTGTGCGTCGACTGAAATTTTGCCTTTATCATTCTCGGCATATATAATATCCATATAGTTCCATCTTATCTAGTTTTATACAGCTGATAAAACTCTATCTTCCTATCCATGTAATTTCCCAAACTGTTATTTGTTGATTTTAATATTTAGAACAGAAGTGGGTTTACATGCTTTTTAGCGTAACTGTGGGCAGCCGAAATACGCATATATCTCCGTAAATGAGAACTTCCTACCGTTCCATCTTATATGCAGTTATACACCATCCTTCCCTGTACTGAAATGTAAAATCCTTTTCATACGGATTCCCTTCTGTTTTTATTTATCGTTGGCGATTTCCTCTGTCCGATACACATTTCGCTGATACGCCGCCATTTTGAAAGCGGTCACTCGATCGTAGATGGGTTTATAAATCTAACTGAACCCATTTGCAATGACTTGAAACCAATTTTGCGACATAGCTCCCCCATATTTTAAGCTGGATGATATCTAGCTTAACTATTGGGTACAAGACAATTGCAAATCGCCCATTCCGAGGTTGTTTTTCCTCCTTCCTTCCTCCTCAAGCTCTGTGGGATGGCGACTAAGAAAATCTGCGCCCACATTCTGTTTTCCAATAATATATTCATCCTTTACTATCTCTCTCCTTCCGGTTCGGCTTTTCATCCAGGCTCTTACTGCTGGTGAAACGGGGTCGGTAGGTTTCCCATGAAGTTTACCGCCCTCTTTTCGTTGATAGTTGGATGTGGTTTTCCCTCGCAAATCCGTAGGTTTTTGATTTTCGCTACATGATTTGTTCCTTTTTTCCAGCGCATGGGGTTCAGACTGCAATTGAACCTGTGTGGGCTGTTTCCTTTCCCCTCCCGTGCAAATCTCGGGAGTACCCCTGATTGCTGGTTTGCTTGTAGATTTTTTGATGAAGACTCTTCCGTCGACTTTCTGAATCTACATAGGTGCACTCTGGACAGGAATTTACATACTGATTTATGTCTTCCGTAATACCTGGCCAGTAGAACTGGGTGGCTATTCTTTGTTTTGTGGCACCATTACCCAGGTGTTCACTCAAAGTTGATATGTGTCCCCAGCCTATAACCTTATTCCTATAGGTGGATGGTACAACGATTTGACCATGACTTTTCGTCCCTCTGCCAGCTTTCCTGTACAAGAGTCCATGTTCCATATAGAAATGTCCTTTTCCTTGGGAGCTTTATGTGTCTTTGACAGTTTGCCAAAACAAGGCTTCAACGTGCTGTCTGCTTCTTGAGCCCGTTTCATGTCAGTCGAATGAAATTTTACGTTGGTGTCCCTCTCTATGTTCCTGGAGTCAGACCTGGTCTGGATTCCTGCCATAACCATAGGTTTTACAGGGTCTCCTAAGAAAACATATTTACGCCCCAACATTAGGGGGTAAAAGGGATCATCTATCACAGCTGCATTTATCTCCCCTTCCACATAGCGACAACTGACATGAATCTTTGCTATGGGTAAAGTAAGGGGTGATGTTCCTTTTAGTGGCCCTTGAATCTCTACTGTTTCTGTGGTGATTTGTTCAGGGCACACCAGAGATGCACACACGACTGCGTCATAGGACAAACCTGTGTCATACATTCCTGTGACTTGTTTGCCATTCACAGTCACTATCTCCTGGGTAGGTGGGTGATGGAGGCTATTCTGACTCACAGTCAGTTCCTTCCTAACAGAAGTCCTCACCTGTAGACATGCAGCATGATGAAGGGGTTTTTTCCTCCCACATTCATCAGTGTTGTGGTTGCTCATCTTACAAAATTTGCACCACTTATCTCCCTGTTTGTAGGGTTTTTTTTTTTTCCTGAGTCTGAGGGTTCTTGTCCTTATTATCAAATCTTTGTTTGTTTCTGTATGGTTGATCCATCTGGTCAAACTGGGTATTCTGCGGTGGTGGCTTATATCCTTCTACCTGCTTCCTTTTTGTTCCTACCAATTCAGCTTGAGCTGCTTGGTATCTCTCTGCACATTTCAAAATGTCTTCCAGCCTCTCTGCTCCTTGTTCCATAAGGAATTTCCTCATTTCTTGAGACATGGAATCTTTCACTTGCTCTAACATAACCATTTCTTTCAGATCCTCGTAGGTTTTCTGATACTTACCTAAACTACTCCATTTCAACAAATACGTTTCTAGCCTAGCTGAGAACTGGTTATATGTTTCTCCAGGTAGCGGTTTAGAAGTTCTAAATTTCTTCCTATATGCCTCAGAGTTCTTTTCATACCGGATCAGTAAGGCTTGCTTTAGTATTTCATAATTTTCCTGATCTTCTTTGGGGAGTTTCAGAAACACATCATATGCAATACCTCTCAATCCCTGGGATAACTTTAGACTCCATTTTTCCTTTTCCAGTCCATATGTAGAGGCTAGCCTTTCATACCTATCCAGGTACGACTCAATTGCGTCCTCCTTTTCAACAAATGGATCTAGGTGGAAGTTCATGGCCCCATTTGCTGTGTTCTGAAAAGAGCTATTCGCAGAATGAGGTGAGCTATTACCATGGGTGATAGTCACAGCCTGAAGTTCAAGATCAAGCTGTCTCATTTTCAGCTTCTAATTTCTTGGCTTCTCTCTCTGCTTCCAATTTCTTGGCTTCTCTTTCTGCTTCCAATTTCTTGGCTTCTCTTTCTGCTTCCAATTTCTTGGCTTCTCTTTCTGCTTCCAATTTCTTGGCTTCTCTTTTTTCTGCTCCAATTTGCTTTGCTTCTCTCTCGGTGTACTTTTCACATTCCGTCGTGACATACCGGATCAGAACGTCACCATCCATGCCAAGCTCTTTTCCCTCCTGCAGTGTAGCAGACCTAAATTTGACCAAGTCAGCCATGATGTATCTGTAGTCTAGTAGGGCAAGCGATCTTACTCAAACTATTTTACTACAATATTATTAACTTATTTAAAATTAAAAAGTTAAATAAAACTGACTTCACCATATATGAAAACAGCTTTCTTTATCTGTAACTCAATGGTACTCCTAAACAAAAAAAAAAATATACACACCCCCCCCCCCCACCCCCCCCCCCTCCTTTTTTTATATTTCCTACTATGTTTACTCTTTCAAAAAAAAAAAATTTTTTACAAAAAAAAATTTCTACACAGCAGAAATAGAAAGTGTTTGGCTCAGGAATATCAAAGATATATCCCGCAGTGACGAGCCCCCACTGTAGCGGGAGGTTAATTAAAATTATTTATTATGTAAGAGTAGGCCAGTAAAGAGTTCTGACCTTACAAGTAATACCCCAGTCTTAGAAATAAGCACTGGTGTATTGTTATCATAAAAATAGTCAGACTGTAAAAACCCTGGCCCAGTTGGTAAGAAGTAGTACCAGGATTTAAGGTGTCTCCTCCCTATGACTATCTTTATGATTACTTATATTCTAGGGGATAAGTAAAATGAACATTCACTGAAACCACAAATGGAAGAAGTGAATAAATCCTCAGGTACAGTTAAAATAGTTTAATAATTACACTAATATTCTATTTCTACTAGTTGGAAAAGAGTATACACATATATATAAAAAATATTCACACCGTTACTATTATTGTCTGTTTAGACTTCATTCATTTTAAATAATAAAGTTACTGAAATCACTGTTATTAGTCCTTTGAATTTAAGGATAACTGTCATCAGTTGACTGAGTTTATGTATGGTTACTTATTGTTTTCAACTATTGGCTGTTTCACATGTATAGGTGGTCAGTGTCAAACAGGACACTTATCTTTCCAACTTGATACTGCTGAAACTGTCCTTTGCTGATATCAGACTTGGTATGCCCACCAGTAGGGACGCCAATGATCAGTAGAAGCTCACTCTTTGGGGTCCTGCACTTTTGTGCGATTGCCTCGGAGGAACTGCACCGGCTTATCATACTGGACAGTCTGGTTTGAGTTATTTCATGGAACCTGCAACATATCAGCCTTGGCTAGTATCTGGCTAGACTTGTAGCTGACTAGCACAGATGTCAGACCAGTCAGTCATCAGATATCACCGTTATACAATCATAGTAAGTAAGGACATCATTTCAGTGATATAGCATTAATATTAACATTTCAATTAAGTTATAACTGACTAGCACATAAGTCAGACAAGTCAGTCATCAGGTGTCAAAGTTATACAGTCATAGCAAGTAACATCATTTCAATGATACAGAATTAATATTAACATATCAGTAATAAACATTCATCTGGTTTTAATCCGCTCCTATACATCCCTTCATATCTATAACTTGATCCTTCCAAATCATATCAAGTACAAATTCAAAATCTGATGCTATCTTAGCAACTACCCAAAATTAATACATAAAAATAAATAAAGTGAGTGACCCACGTGATCAGGTTGCTTCCTACTGAAACTGGCTGTAGAACACTCCAGTTTACCAGCTGTAAATGGGTACAAAGTTGTGCGCTCGAACTAGGGAAGGCAAAGGCAGCGAGGAAGGGGGGACTAAGTCACCTAACCTCGTAAAACGGGGGTATCTTTCCATGCTGAAAGCTTCTAACACATTATTTCCCTAGACAATCTCTGGTCATGGACTGCCTTTATCTTCGTAAGCGATAATGCATTTAATATCTTATCGACGAGATACAGCGATTAAAATTATAATAAATATTCTTCTAATTTAGGCTGTGGGGCTAGCGTTTGTGATACGTTTTTTTGTACAAGCAACCATCTCTTCCACTAATTTATTGCACATGAAATAAATCATATTAAAATAATAATACGTTTATATCAATGAATATTAATACAGGGCATAATTTTGTGATATTCTGTATGAAACCTGTAATTACCAAAATAAAAGAAAAATTATTATAACACGGTTTAGCTTTATCGTAATTTCGCTTACCCTCAGACTCAGACACCTTTAGCGAGTACTGAAATTTTTTTTCTTGAGCGATCCCGCTCACACATTCAAGCATGGATTTTTGACGTAGTGGCGTGTACTCTGCCGCTCAGTCTGGCTCAACCTCTTACGTTGTGTATCTCTCTTCAGTTTACACGAGAACCGAACTACTTAGCATAACGCACAGCGCGGTTGACGTATCGGTATAGTCAGGGCTGATGGGACGATTCACAGCCTAAGACTATACACTGAAAATGGGGCCTTCCGAACAGTGATTTCGGCCGAGTGACCTGTGCGGTCGACTGTCAAATGGATTTGCACTGTTATGTCATGGTCCGGGCATATATAATATATCCATATTGTTCCATCTTATCTAGTTTTTATACAGTCTGATCAAACCTCTATGGGTTCCTACCATGTAAATTCCCAACACTGATATTTTGTTTGATTTTTTTTTTCGATACAGAAAGTGGGTTTCTTACCATGCCGCACTTTAGCGTATAACTAAACGTGGGCAGGGCCAGAAATATCGCATATATCTACCGTAAATGAGAAACTTCCTAACGTTTCCATCTTATTATGCAGTTATATCACGCATCCTTCCCTGCACTAGTAAATCATAAAAATACCTTTCAAACGGATTCCCTTCTGTATTTATTATTTATCGTTGGCGATTTTCCATCTGTCTGATATACATTTCGCTGATACTCCGCCATATTTGGAAAGCGGTCACTCGGATCTAGATGCGTTATAATAAATCTAACTGAACCCATTTGCAATGACTTTGAAACCAATTTTGTCGACAGCTATGCATATTTTTTTCATTATTGTACAGTGTAGAATATGGACAATGAACAAGCCTATAAAAAATAGGCCACATAGGTGTAGGATTTGTTAACAAATGAAGTGCATTTCATGAAAAGAGAAGAAAACAAATATCGTAGAAAAGCTAGGAATAAAAGAGAATTTATGAAGGAAATCACAATTTAGACATCTAAAGTATTTTGGCAATGACTTGAAAAGACATCTCTTTACTGAAGACCATAATAGAAGAATGAAGTCTGAAGGCCAAATTGCAAGAAGGTAGACACCGTGGGAAGACAGCAATTCTGAGAAGTACAGGAAATGAGTCTATCAGAAAGTGCACCATTAGTACAAGAGACAGTAGTGAACGTTGGAGATCCACTGCAGCCATCCTTTGATAATGAAGATGGCATCGAATGATGAATGATGATAAAAATTTCACTTTTGGTGTTCAAATTGCATTTTATTTTTAAATGAATATTAAAAGCTTTTAGATATTATAGTGATTCCGTATAGTACAGGAACTCTAAAATCACCTAATGAAACAACATAAGATGTCTATCACTACTTTCACATCTGTAATCGCGTAAAAAGGTTAGCCTCCCTATATTTCATAGTACTGAACTAATAATGTGCGAAGTGCAAGTGTCATAATTGCCATGGTGGACCCATGGAACCAATTCAAAACTTGTACCAAAATATTTATTTACGGAATTAATGTTTTCTATCTTGGCATGTGAAAGGCAAACTTTTTAAGACTATGTAACATATTGAAGTGAAGTTTTCATAAAATTTTGGTATGAGTCTTTTATTCTCTTTGCGGCTGAAGGCATACGTTTTTACGTTAAGGTGTATGGCCTCCTCTGGCCATCTATCAGAGAACGCGACAATCTCCTTGACTTGGATCACGATATAGCGTTGGATCTGTTGTTGGGGGGATGGCTGCCATCTCTTGCCACAGTGCAAGAGAGCAATGTCGGAGATTGGCTGGAGCCACGTCTTCGCTGGCGGAGTCGTCTGTCGAGTTCATACCATAAGTGTTCTATGGGGTTCATGTTGATGGACATGGCTGGGCACTGGAATTAGTTAGGGGACGTTGTTGTCAGGGAGGAACATGGGTGGTGAGTTGTTCCACCATGAGGCTCGAGCGTTTTATCTGCTGAAAAATCAGATCGCCTCGTGTGTAGCAGCAGAAGTGGAAGGATCGTGAGACGTAAAGAATTTCAGCTCGAGCGGTATCGTTAGGGCATTCAGTCGTCCTATCCAATTTTGACAATAAGTCCACTTCTTCTCCATGAAAGATGATCGCCCCCCCCCCCACATCAGTACACCTCCACCCACCCATTTTGAGGAGCGCCTCATTAAACCGCAGTTCTGGGGCGTACGCGTCCTCATAGGACTACTCCGGTAAATTTCTTCTCCATATACTCGTGTCGTGTGGAGCACAAAAAAATGTTTTCATCCCTAAACCAAAACCGTTTACAGTCATTCCCAAAGTTACATTGGGACGATCGATGCTGTGTTTGCCCACTGCAGTCGGTTTTCTGGCCCCCGATGCCGGCTCCGTAAGAGCGAGGTTTTCTGTAGGGACTTCTTGCCAAAAGCCAGTGTAGCGCAGGCCGGTTCCGGACCGTTTGATTTGTAAAAATTCGACGAGGCTGATGGAAATTGAATGGGTTGTGGATGGACGCATGATGCTAATGTTCGATTCCTGGACGGTGACACCAAGCCGTATGAAACGGTCCTTCGGCAGGAGTTGTGAGATCTGGGTATTCCACTGCGCGGCCGGTATGCACTGTGCAGTTTCTCTGAAATAGCCTTCCAAAGGCGATTAATGGTGCTTTATAACCACATTAAATTGTCATGGCACTACACTTTGTGTATGTACTGTCTGTAACGCCAATGGATGATGGAGAGTGTTGGTTATGTAGCCGAGTTGAGCCATAATTGCGCATTGAATTTCTCAACGGAAATTTATTCGAGGAGCATCAATCATCTTCTATAAGGCATTCAATAAATATGGTCAAGAGGTTTTGTTTGTTTTCAGTTAAGTTTTCAAGGGATAATTCGTCATTGAACCTGTCACAGTGTTTATTATTGTCAAAAATGTTGTTTTGACCTTGACCTCTTTCATGACCTCACGAATCATGAGATGAGTACAATTCAGGTAACCGCGAGAAGTTAATGACCAGGTGGACACAATCAATAGGCTGACTAATGTCCAATTAGCGAATATCTTTTATAAAAGTAACATCAAAAAAGTTGCGTTTCTTTTTTTTGAACATTATATCTCCAAAGATCACTGTAAGTAACTTTGTAGCAACTTCTGCTTTAAAGGAAAATGGTTATTTCAGTTGCTTACTGAGAATTAT
>JAMPIV010018938.1:0-109112 GCA_024509875.1 Oreohelix idahoensis
TGACGAAGATATATTGTGGGAGCCGCAGATTGGCGGAACTTCTATCTACAATAAGTATTACTGCAGGGTTGATGATAACCTATTTAACAGAAGTACACGTCCGACGTCAGAACGAGGCCTGTGCTTTCGGCTATTATACTACAACAGCCTGATAAGTTACAATTGGCGGGGATTAGCCAAAATTGCACCTGTGTGTCAAGGTAACTAAGGCATCTGACGCGTTTAGTCAGAGACGCCAAGGGCGACGCTACGAACTGTCATTATTGAAGAACTTTGCTATTGACCATGCACGTCTATTCTGATGTTTACCTTTTTGAATGCCAAATGTATACCTATCGATGTCAGGTCAGCATGACCTTGTTACACTGACTGTTCCGGTTGATACTATGTGTGTTCCCGTCAATAATGTCTTGAAACATGCCTGCAGTGTCAAAGCATCCTTGATTACTGCATGTGAGAGTATGGGTTGCAGGATCTACATCTATACGAGCCTAAACACATTCGCGCCTTCATTCGCACCCTCAATCATTCAGCCAACCGCCACGACCACATAAAAAGACAGTTACATTTCTGGTGGACCAGTTACGTGGGCTCTTATGATACATTTCTTGTCGCCAATGTGGCCTAGAAACTTACATTTCTGATGGACCAGATCTGTGGGTTTAAAAAGAACAGAGCGAGCATTTGACATTATTGTTGACATTTATGGATCCAGAAATTTACATTCCTGGTTGGCTGTTACATGTATGATGTCTCCAGTTTTGTCGAGAAAGTTACAAGAAGGACAAGTACACATTACACTTCTGATCTGTGGGTCTAAGCTACACACGGGACAGCCGTAACACACAGCGCTAATTCTACACTTGCAAGTTTTGGCTACAACAGGACAGATATAGGTCATCAACGGTTGACACAAATAAACAGTACGAGCATTTATATTATAATGCTACATAAAGCATAACAAGACATGTACTGAAGTTAACTACTAGGCATTTGCTACGTGGACCATAACTGCATAGAAGGCGGGTTCCTATTGTAAACAGTACTGCTGGTTGTTACACGTTTCATTCAACAACAGACTTTTCTAGGTCAGAGCATTCAAGCTACATTGTTGGAGGTCAAGTGTCTGTAAACAGTACGTGGAAATAGTAAACATTCAATGTGCAAGTCCTAATTTGAGAAGGTCATAGTAACTTTGGTTCGTGAATACCACTTTATGTTACAGTGGATTTGACGTTCAGTGCGCGTTTGACATTTCGTTTCTGTGTTCGCAAGGAGCAAGGAATTTATTTTAGTTTCAGCTGTGACTGAACTTGTTCTGCAACACATTGAAATTGATTGCTATATTATGTTACTTCTGCTGTTTTTGTGTTTTTTTCTGCGGGTTTTTCGGTTGGTGGGTCTTACGGTAAATATGCCACTTGATCGAGGCTTACTGTAAGCGTTCTGTAGGTGCAAATTTTCTTAATTTGGAAATTTGCTAGTGACAATTGGTCGCTATTGATGTTAGCTGTGATGTAATTGTACTTAACGTTGTTTTTGTAATATTTTGTCTGTTTTTCAGTTTTGATTGTCGATTTGTTTTGTTTGTATTCTGTAGGTCTCTCCTTTCTTGTGTATTTCTCTACACATTTTTGGTTAAAACAGTGTTGCCATTTGTATTGTTTTGTATTTTTGTCTTTGTATTTTTTTTTTGGTTGTACTACATTACTGTCATGCACAGTCTACATACACATACTTGGTCATGTTTTGATATTATTGATAAGGTAGACTCTTCATATAGAGTTTCTTAATAAAATATTATTATATAAGATATTTATACAAGTTCTTTGATAAAAGACTTGTTATCTACAAAGATTGAGACAAGGTGAAATACATATTCAAGTTCTTTATAAAAAAGACTTGTGCCCATAGTGAGTGGGATATAAGGGAATTTTTTTTTTCCACAGGTACTCAAGTGATTTTTTGGGTACATTATAAACAAGAGGAACATACAAAGTCTTTGTCTAAGACTAAGACAGTAAAATAAAGTGAAGTGAGTATACAAGTCTAGCATTTCAGACTTGTCTCCCATTAAAGTGGGATAATTTAATATATTTGCTTCTGCAAGTTACTGATCTCAGTAGACAAGATGTCTACATTGGACTACTTTATTACACAAGGGAGAGCCCTTGATAAGACTGGTCAACAGTTAGAACAATGGGCTGTTGCTCAGTATGACAAAGCATTAGCTGCAGAAGAGAAAAAAGCTCAGGCTGAAGAGAAAAGATTAGAAAGAGAAGCTGCGGCGGAACAAAAAAGGCTAGACAGAGAAGCTGATATTGCTGCTGAACAAAAGAAATTGCAGATGCAGGTGGAGGAAAGGAGATTTGAAGCTGAACAAAAGAGATTAGACAAAGAAGCTGCTGCAGAGGAGAGGAAAGCTCAAGCTGCTGCAGAGGAGAGGAAAGCTCAAGCTGAGGCTGAAATCAGAAAAATGGAACATGAGGAAAGAAAACAGAAGATGGAACTTGATGAAAAACTCGCAACTTTGGAGTTAGAGAAATTGAAATTGGCGAGTACGGGTGCTCAGCAAACAACTTCGAGTACGACAAGGGAGTTTGTTAGTAGGATTAAATTGCCTCATTTCAATCCTTTAAAGGATGACGTAGCAGATTATCTAGATAGATTCCAATTTTTGTGCGATACGCATAACATAAAAAAGGAAAAATATGTTGAACAACTGATGCCATTTTTTACAGGTGACACAGTGACTACTCTTATGACAATAGACGAACATGAGAGGACTAATTATGATGTTGTCAGGGCAGCATTACTAAAAAAATATCAACTAAAACAAGAAGACTATCGTCTTCGTTTTAGGACAATGTTGCCAGAAAATGGAGTAGATTTCTCTGATTTTGTTACAAAGATACGTCGTACATTTACACGATGGGTTGAGTTGTCTCAGATTGAGAAAACATATGAAGGTCTAATGGACTTATTATTGCGAGATAAGGTTTTGTCATCTGTTAATGATTCTTTTCTTGCATTCCTTCATGAGCGTAAGCCTAAAAACTTAAAAGAAATGGAGGAATACTGTTGTCAGTATGCCACAGCACATCCCCATGCTACAGTTAGCAATTCTAAAGTGAAAGAAGGGTTGCCAGCTGCTTCGGCAACACCATATGGCCCTAATTTCAAAAAAAAATTTCAGGGTGCTCAACAAAATTGGAATAGGGGAAGTAATCAAAATTACACTCAGAAGCGGAGTAATCCAACACATGATGGTTCTTCGTCTATGCAGTGGAGACAAGATGGTAGTTCTCGTAATTTTAGTGGTAATAATTTGAGACACTTTCGCAAAGGCTATCCAAATAATAACTATTCAAATTTTCGAGGTAATCATTCTCGACGTCAAGATTATGACGATGGTGAATTTAGAAACCGGGATTCAAACCGGAATGATGATTACAATAGGCAATATGATAACAATTACAGGGGAAATGATAGTCGAAATAATTACAGGGGAAATGATAATCGAGGTAGACCTAGGTTTAACAAGAAAAGACCTTACCAACAGGCAAACTCTGCACAACAAGAGTTTGATGGAGCCTGTAATACAGCAAATGATAGTGGTAACTCTAGGGCTATCACTGGTTGTGCTTTCGATTTTGGGAGAGCAACTGAATGCCCCCAATGCTTAACATTGTTTGACTCATCAACTGTATCTACGCTAAGTTGTGGTCACCCTCTTCCTGCTCTACCTGCTACAGTTGCGCATGATGGGAGAGGATCTCTCATCTTAGATAAAGGTCTAATAAATGATAGGCTAGTCTCAGTACTTTTCGATTCGGGATGTACTACCGTCGGGGTTAAGGAGTCTCTGATAGATCCTTGCTGTGCCACTGGAAAAACAATCAAATGTGTTACATTTGGTGGTACTATGGAAAGCTATCCTACTGCTATTATTAGGATTGACACTCCTTTCTTCACAGGAGATGTCCATGCATGTCTTCTTCCTAATCCTATTGCGGATCTTATAATCGGTCGTATTCATGGGGTTAAGGAATGCACCCCGCAACAAATTTCTAGTTGGGAAGAAGAAAACATTCAAACGGTCAATGCAGTGATGACAAGAGCTCAAGCTCTTAATCCCCCAACTTCATCTGATAATAGTAATGAAGTTGATAGCCAAGACGAGCACTTGGTGATTTCCCATGACTCGTTTGTTAAACGTCAAGAAGAGGATCCTTCTTTGAAGAAATACTTCCTTCTGGCAAAGAAAGGGGATCCCAATCAAAATACGAATCACAAATCGTATATTACTATGAAGAATGGTATATTGGTACGAATGGTACAAAACTCGGACAAGTCTATGCATTCGCAAATTCTTGTGCCTAAGTGTATGAGAGCCTTAATTCTTCGGCATGCACACGATTCTCAGTGTGCTGGACACATGGGTTTTTCCAGAACTAAAACTAGAGTCCTTGCGTCATTCTTTTGGCCATTCGTGAATAAAGACATCCGAATTTATTGCCGATCTTGCAAAATTTGTCAAGAGGTCAAGTCTAGGGGTCCGAGACATGCTGCTCCTATTCAGGCTGCAGATATTCCGATTCGGCCGTTTCAGAAAATGGCTATAGACATCATTGGTCCGTTCAAAATTAAGTCAGCCAGAGGACACCAATTTATCCTCACTTGCGTGGACATGTGCACGCGTTGGCCAGAGGCTATTCCTCTGAAGAGCATATCAACTGTCGATATCGCTGATGCTCTTTGGCTCGTATTTTCTCGTCTGGGATTCCCCGGAGAAATACTGTCGGATCACGGCACTCAGTTAATTTCGGACGTTATGTCTCAGGTAATGGCTACGCTAGACATTAAAAGGTCTCTCAGTAGTATTTATCATCCAATGTCCAATGGATTGGTAGAACGTCTTAACAGGACACTAAAGAACTTACTTGGCAAGATAACGGAGGATCATCCTGAAGATTGGGACAGGGTTTTACCTGCAGTCCTTTGCCTATAGAGAGGTTCCCAACGAGCATACAGGGTTTTCTCCTTTCGAACTTGTCTTTGGCGCGCAACCGCGCGGGCCAATGTCCTTATTACACGATTTGATAACTTCCGATGATATTGACGATGATACACAATCGTCATATGAATATGTTATAGCTCTTAGAGAAAAGATTATCGAATCGTGCAGGTTAGCAACTTCATCTTCCGAATTTGCGAAAGAAAAAGCTAGGCGATTTGCTAACAAGAAAAGACGCCTACGTCAACTTTGTCCTGGAGACAAAGCATATGTCTTACTGCCCTCAAGAGAGAATAGACTTCTCATTTCTTGGAAGGGTCCATACACTATAGTCTCGAAAATTTCTGATGTCGACTATATTGTCGATGTGGATGGAAGGCATAAAACCTTCCATATAAATATGCTAACAGAGTTTATTGAACGTCCAGACTATTTACAGCCTATTTTCCAGGGGACGGACGACTCTCCAGTCCAACATGGTCACATCTCATCCCTGTCTGTTATACAGGATGAGGAAACTATTTTTTCTGACGTGAACTTACCTCTTCCTACGATTCCACTTACTTCAACGGAATCGTGGAGAGACGTTACAGTCTCTTCCAACTTGTCTTTTGAGGAACAACGTCAAGTATCCTCTACGTTACAATCATATCAGGATGTCCTTACCGACATTCCTGGACACACAGATGTCATAGAACATGACATCATACTTACTGATCGTAATCCGATCAGAGTAAGACCATACCCAATACCTATTCATTTTCAAGCACAAGTCGAGAAAGAATTGGATGAAATGATTCAACTACAAATAATTGAACCATCCACTTCAGCTTATTCTTCGTCAATAGTTATTGTTCGAAAGAAAGACAATAACATACGTCTTTGCGTTGATTATCGCAAATTAAATCAAGTTACGAAGTTCGATGCTGAACCTATGCCGTTATTAGATGATCTACTTATTAGACTTTCTAAAGCTAAATTCTTTACTAAACTAGACTTGTCGAAAGGTTATTGGCAAGTCCCATTGACGGAACACGCCAAACCTCTCACTGCTTTTTCGACACCTAGGGGTCTGTTTCAATGGAATTTTATGCCTTTCGGGCTTATGAACGCCCCAGCGACTTTCGTACGCATGATGCGACGAATTCTATCAGATCGTGCAGATGTCATTGCATATTTAGACGACATCTGTCTTTTCAGCGATACTTGGGAAGAACACTATGTGGGTCTGAAGGAATTGCTATCTACTCTACGTGAGCATAGTTTGACTGCTAAACCCTCTAAAGCTTTTGTTGGGTTTAGTGAAATTTCCTTCCTAGGTCATCGAGTTGGTCATGGTCTGTTGAAGACAGAGGACCAAAACATTTCAAAGATATTAAATATCTCGGTTCCGAAGACAAAAAAGCAAGTGCGTAGTCTCTTGGGATTGATACAATTCTATGGAAGATTCATTGAGAATCTGTCCTCCATTATGGCACCACTTTCAACGTTATTGAAAAAAGGTTCTCCTAATATGGTGCGTTGGTCCCAAGAATGCCAATCTTCATTGGATCAGGTTAAGAATTTGTTCTCATCTCATCCTATCTTAAGACTACCGACGATTGATAAGACTTTTGTCCTTCGTAGTGATGCCTCTTCCACTGGGATTGGAGCGGCACTAATGCAGGAATATTCAGGAACTCTGCATCCTGTAATGTATATTTCTAGGAAGCTAAATGCGGCAGAAAGGAATTACTCGGTTTTGGACCGTGAATTGTTGGCTATGGTTTGGTCCATTCTTAAGCTACAAAGGTTCCTTCTGGGCGCGCATTTCTTTATGGAAACCGACCAAAAAGCTCTTACGGCTATGCAAAGTAAGGATTTGAAGAGCTCGAGATCTACTCGTTATGCTATTGCTCTTCAGCCTTTCCATTTCACGGTGCGAGCTATCCGTGGTTCGGATAATGTGATGGCGGACATATTGTCTAGATGCCATTGACATTTGTATATTGCTATGATTATTTTATTTAGTAATGTTTGATATATGATTGGTATTGCCAGCAACTTAGGTTTCGTGAATGGTATCCCTTAGTTTGTTTGGCTTAAAGGAAATATTTTCTCCTATGTTGGGAGATGATTTGTACCCTCTTCTATTGTACCTGATATTAGGTTCATTGTTTGCATGAGCACAGAAGTGATACTGGTGCTATCTTGCTCATGAACATATTTAAAAAAAAAAAATTGCATTTTTTTTTTTACAGGGGGGTGGTAGTAATGTTGCTGTCATTTTCGACGGAGTCATCTGTCAAGTTATTTGCTTATGTTTGTATCATAAGTATAATTGTGTCTTTACCTGCGATGTCAGGTTGATTAGGGGTTGTCTTCCCTTGTTTATTCATTCATTGTGTTTGACCTTTAGGGTCAGAGGTTGACAGTTCGGCGTAGGCCTAGGGGGAGGTTTTTTTAAGCGGGAGTGAGATATACTTCCGGGAAGCCGGGAGGTCCTGTTTTTCTGAAGGGACCAAGAGTCCATTGTTTTTCGGGGAGAATCTTCGAAGTAACTGCTATGGCAGTTTTCCCCAGTGAATCTCTGTGCGTCGGGATGACGACAGAATTCCTTGTGATGTTCTGAGGATTCATTTGCCAGGTAATACCGACCTTTATGCATTATTACGCTTTTCGGTGGCAGAACATGTAAAGGATTACCTAGGGTGAACAGCAGCTCACTGATCCGCCATTTCAGAACTTATATATTTGTGCTCGAGGTAGCCATCCAAGACTGTTAGTCTTATATTGTCCAGAAATCCAGTGACGAAGATATATTGTGGGAGCCGCAGATTGGCGGAATTCATATCTACAATAAGTATTACTGCAGGGTTGATGATAACCTATTTAACAGAAGTACACGGCCGACGTCAGAACGAGGCCTGTGCTTGCGGCTATTATACTACAGCCTGATATGTGCAATTGGCGGGGAGTGCCAAATTGCACCTGTGTGTCAAAGTAACTAAGGCATCTGACGCGTTTAGTCAGAGACGCCCAGGGCGACGCTACGAACTGTCATTATTGAAGAACTTTGCTATTGACCATGCACGTCTATTCTGATGTTTACCTTTTTGAATGCCAAATGTATACCTATCGATGTCAGGTCAGCATGACCTTGTTACACTGACTGTTCCTGTTGATACTATGTATGTTCCCGTCAATAAATGTCTTGAAACATGCCTGCAGTGTCAAAGCATCCTTGATTACTGCATGTGAGAGTATGGGTTGCAGGATCTACATCTATACGAGCCTAAACACATTCGCGCCTTCATTCGCACCCACACTCAATTCATCATACGCTCGCACTACACATCTAACAACATGTATACTGTCTTGGGCCAGTGATCACATCAACAAGGAAAAAAAGACAGTTACATTTCTATTCATATATCTTCAAATATTTTCACCAAACTCAACTCAGCGCTCTTCGATGCGCAACAACAAAAATGTTGTAAAAAACCATACGCAACACTTACCTGCAATGAATTGCACGATGAATAGAAATGGAGAAAATTCCAGCTAGAGGGGGTTGGGGGGGGGGGGGGGGGGGGAGAACAGGTATGAATATTTCTAGAACATCCATCATGAGGTTTTCCGTAATATCCTGAAAGTGCACAATAAAAATATTGCAAGTTAGTGCGCATTAGTTACGTTTCACTTGTGCTACGAACGTAACACAAAGTCAATTAGAAAGTTTAATGTTATACTTCGGAAACATGACACATCAGATAAGAATATCATCTCCAAAGTTCAGGTCTCTATCAACAGACGTGCCCCTCTCATGCTTATCATTGTGTGTCCAGAAGTAATAGGAAAAGCTGTTCTGTCGAAAGGAAACGAAAAAATCCAGTAGTCTGGACATTAAAAGAAGAAAGAAAATGACAATGGATAAGACATACCCTTAGGATACAACCAACTAACGTATCCAGGCATGCATTTGACTGGAACCCACGGGGGAAAATAGAGTAGAGGAGCGACGAAAGCCTGTTGAAGAAAACAGTGGCGGTCCCAATGCTTTTTAGCTAGTAGAGATATCTATAAATAAGTTTGTATTCACGTGTTCATACGTTCGTGGGAGCATATTATGATAAAATACGAAGGTTTAAAAAGACAATATCATGCACATCAAAAACAAAACAGGTTATTCGTCGTCAAGATTACGCTAACAAGAATTTCATTGTTGTACGCCTTTGTTGTTGACAATAAAGTAATTGACAAAGTCATTAGCTGATGTTATTCTAAATATATTACATCTTATTTTTGTTTGAAAATCATTAACGCTGAATTTTAAAAAAAAGCTACTCCTCATTATAAAAAATGAGGATTAAATATAAGAGTTGTGTTATTCACCATAACTAAACTACAGGACAAGTGCGTCTATAGTAACACCACCTAATATTACGAAAAGACAAATGCAGTTATCCTTGGACGGCATCGACTATCTCCACCGAGGTATTTTGCGCCTGCGCATGTAAGCATATTTTCCCATATTTTGGTCCGTCAAGATTTGTGAAACGTAAACTTCGTCAAACAATTCTTTCTAATTCTTAGGAATTGTATGTGTTATCCTGCCAGTTCAGAAACGTTTGCATTAAGAATGTGGGGGTGGTACGGAGCATTATTGAGAGTATTGGGTGGGGGAAGAGGGAGATAGAGCTTGTGTAGGATTCAATATAGAATCATAGCTGATGTAAAATATCTACGGAGATATGTATGTCACTATTAAAACATTAAATGAAGTCTTTTTTAAGTTTTGATGTTAATGAACACCCCTATCCACTGCGGACGAACTGCATGGTCAAATTCGCATGACAGAAGACAGCCAAAATTAGTGGGAGGGGGTGAAGCTCTGTGTGCTACTATGGACGAATAAAGATATTTTCACAACGGGAATCTTGTGCTTAGTCCTGAACCAAGAGAAAAAAAAGTCCCTAGACAGATTAGACGAGCTAGTGCTCTGGGGAAAATATTCCGAGCGTAAGGAATTTACTTGGCTGACTGTAACAAGTAATTTCAATTTATCGCACAAACATGTTTTTTATTTTATTTTTGCTATTGTGATGTATCTGGTCGCTAAATGATCCCCTCAGCGTTCTGTTTATCTCTGTCTTTCTCTGTGCGTGTTTTCCTTGGTGTCTTTCCTTTATGTTATGTAATTTATATTGATCGCCAGATCTATTTCCTTCTATATTACCATATGTACATGCCCTATGTAATAATCGCTGTCTGTATCTATTGTGGTAACGTGTTGCCTTCGCTGCGAGTTTATCGTACACTCTCTTTGCATCTCGTTTTCACGTGTTTTATCTTGAAACTACAAAACTATTCCCTTCTTTTGTGTGCAACGTATAGTGGTCATTGATTATGAATAATGTACCAGTAATTGTCAAGTCCTATCCCTTCTATCAAGTTCTCAACATATCTGTTAACTCATACTGGCCAGTAGTTGTTAAATCACGTTTTATTTGTTAAATGCCGTGAATGTCCACCAGTTGATAAATGTAGATGTTGGGACTGGTGTAGTAAAGTGTAACGATTGTCAACTCATTAAACCCAGCACAGTTTTGGTCATACAGGTCATCTTGTCCTGGAACGTGATGAGGCTCCGACAAGAATGTGAGTGTAGACAATGAGTGTGTATCTGAATGTCAGTACGCGAATGGTAGAATGTTACTGACTGGGCACGTCAGACCATAACCAATATATAGGAAGGCTCCTAGACCTAACCTCGTCTAGCGAATATCCCTTCACGTAAAGTTCAATATATATATTTTTCATAAAGATATAGGAATCCCAGACATGGGTTCTCGCATGTAGCAGTGATCTCTTGGTTCATCGAGCGATAGTACAGGCATCCCTTTTTCTCACTCGATAAATACAAAGTATATGGATTTCAACATGGCGGTGCTTCTCTCGTGAGCTTCACTCACTATTGGATACAGACCAAAATTGGTCATTCGTTAAATGTCCTCATTTCTTCATAGCTTCTATCATAGAGGTAATTGAATAATATCATATAATCTAGTGCTGATACATAGGAATGTCATCTTCCTTTGAATAAATATTCTTTTCAGAAGTACCACTGTGCATCTGCTTATCGACAACGATGGCGAAGCCCAAGTTCATAATAAATTGTGGTTTTACCTTTCTATGCGAAATATAACTTTGCCATTCCTTGGCAAAAGAGAATAAACACTGGGGTAAAGTACATACAACATGTCTAAATGACTATCACTTTTCCCCATTTACTTATAGATCACTTTTCGGCGATAAGCCGGCTACAACAAAATTCGACATCCCGACAGGATGACAGCCATGAATCACACCCCCTGCTAGCGATACTTCCGCTGCATAGCCTTTGACCTTTTCTAGCGACAACCAACATAGTTCGACTTAGAAATGTAAAGATATCCATATATAAGACAGACTCGTCCTACTCATACAAACACTACGTATAAATTCAGGCCATAGATATACTGAAGCAAGAACAATCTATTCCTACCCAGGCAAAGAATAAATCGCAGTAGGCCTAGATTCGTCCGCGGAATCCGATCGAAGATGACGAAACTCCTTTCAAGGGAAGTAACTCAAAAATGACTTCTCCTTAAGCACTTAAAAAAGGAAATACTTTGTTTACAAAATATTTGCGAACATAATAAGTATATAAATGTATTATATTGCAAGATAGTAAAGATTGCACTTTACAGTCTTACCACACCTCCCGGGAAAAAAAAAAAAATTTTTTTTTTTTTTAAATACATCTAGGAGCAACGTAGAATAGGCTCACAACGCAAGAATACTGCGCAGATGAAAATATCAGGAATAACTATAATTCCTAATATGACCAGTGAGAATATATCTCAACATCTGAGAGAAATTGTTTCTCTACGAATAAATGTTTCCAGGAAGGTGTGATGTACGTATAATACAATTCTGGTAATTATACAATGCATACCAAAAATTCACACTATAATCTTAAATTTATGATTTATGAAGAAACAATCATCAAAGAACAGCGGTGAATAAACATCAATAAACCGCTAAGTACGATACCATCATTCTATTATTAAATTACAAATGTGTATCTTAGTAAAGAAACAAAAAATAACTGTTGTAAAGTTATACATATTAAAAAATCCAATATTTAACAGTTAAGTGGCATCATGTGGGCATCTGGACAGAATGTCCGCCATCACATTTTCTGAACCACGGATAGCTCGTACAGAGAAATGAAAAGGTTGAAGAGCGATTGCGTATCGAGTTGATCTCGAGCTCTTCAAGTTCTTACTTTGGATAGCCGTAAGAGCTTTTTGGTCAGTTTCCACTACGAAATGCGCGCCCAGAAGGAATCTTTGGAGTTTGAGAATTGACCAAACCATTGCCAATAATTCACGGTCTAAAACCGAGTAATTCCTTTCTGCAGCATTAAGTTTTCTGGATATATACATTACGGATGCAGAGTTCCAGAGTACTCTTGCATTAGTGCCGCTCCAATCCCAGTGGATGAAGCGTCACTACGAAGAACAATGTCTTATCTGTTGTAGGTAACACTAAAATAGGTGGTGATGAAAACATAGTTTTGATCTTCTCTAGTGAAGATTGGCATTCATGAGACCAGTGAACCATGTTAGGCGACCCTTTCTTTAATAGTGTAGAGAGAGGTGCCATGATAGAGGACAGATTCGGAATGAAACATCCATAAAATTGTATGAGACCTAAAAGACTTCGCACTTGCTTTTTAGTCCTAGGGATAGAGATGTTAAGTATCTTAGTGATATCATGGTCTTCTGTCTTCAAGAAACCGTGACCTACTCGATGGCCTAAGAAAGCAATTTCGCTAAAGCCAATACAAGCTTTGGATGGTTTTGCTGTCAGGTTATACTCACGCAGAGTTGATAATAATTCAACTAACCCTGAATAGTGATCTTCCCAAGTATCGCTGAAAAGACAGATGTCGTCTAGATAAGCAATGACATCTGACCGATACGATAGGATTCGACGCATCATGCGTACAAATGTAGCTGGTGCGTTCATAAGGCCGAAAGGCATAAAATTCCATTGGAAAAGGCCTCTGGGAGTAGAGAAAGCGGTAAGAGGTTTGGCGCGTTCGGATAATGGAACTTGCCAATATCCTTTAGACAAATCAAGTTTAGTGAAAAAATGCGATTTAGAAAGACGAGTAAGTAACTCTTCTAGTAAAGGCATAGGTTCAGCATCGAACTTCGTAACTTGATTCAATTTGCGATAGTCAACGCAAAGACGTATGTTATTGTCTTTTTTTCGAACAATAACCATCGGCGAAGAATACGCAGAAGTGGATGGTTCGATTATTTGTAAATCTATCATTTCATCCAACTCCTTTTCAACCTGTGTTTGGAAATGTATAGGGATAGGATAAGGTCTAACCCTAATTGGAGTATGTTCAGTTAGAACAATGTCATGCTCAATGACATGAGTTTGTCCAGGGATGTCAGTGAGGACATCCTGAAATGTTTGTAACATAGACGAAACTTGTCGCTGTTCTCCTAGAGACAAATCAGGAGAAACAGTAACGTCTTTCCATGATTCACTAGAATGAAGTGGGATCATTGGAAGCGGGAGATTAACATCCGAAAAACTTGTTTCCTCATCCTGTATTACAGACAGTGATGAGTAATGACCATGTTTGACATGAGAATCGTCCGTTGCCTGGAAAATAGGCTGTAGATAGTCAGGACGTTCATGGAACTCCGTAAGCATATTGATGTGGAAGGTTTTATGCTTCCCGTTAATATCGACGATGTAGTCAACATCTAAAATTTTCGATATTATATCGTACGGACCTTTCCAACTAATAAGGAGTCTGTTTTCACGACAAGGTAGCAAAACAAATGCTTTGTCACCAGGACAAAGTTGTCGTAAAGTTCTCTTCTTATTAGCAAATTGTCTTGCCTTCTGCTTAGCAAATTCAGAAGAGGACGTTGCCAATTTGCATGCTTCGATAATCTTCTGTCTCAGCGCGATGACATACTCGTAAGAAGATTTTGTGTCATCGTCAATATTGTCAGCTGTTATAAGATCATGCAGCAAAGACATTGGGCCGCGCGGTCGCGCGCCAAAGACAAGTTCAAAGGGAGAAAACCCTGTATGTTCATTGGGGACCTCTCTGTACGCGAAGAGGGCCGCGGGTAAAACCCTATCCCAATCTTGAGGATGATCCTCAGTTATCTTCCCTAATAAGTTCTTAAGTGTTCTATTTAGTCGCTCGACCATCCCATTGGACATAGGATGATAGATGCTACTCAAAGATCTCTCTATCTGTAGAGTAGACATTACTTGAGACATGGTATCCGATATCAGTTGGGTGCCATGATCTGATAATATTTCTCCGGGGAATCCCAGCCGAGAAAATATAAGCCAAAGAGCATCTGCAATGTCAGCGGTAGTAATGCTCTTTAGAGGGATAGCCTCTGGCCAACGTGTGCACATGTCTACACACGTTAAGATAAACTGATGTCCTCTAGCAGATTTGATCTTGAATGGACCAATGATGTCTATCGCCATTTTCTGGAATGGACGAATAGGAATATCTGCAGCCTGAATAGGCGCAGCATGACGAGGACCTTTGGATTTGACTTCTTGACATACTTTACAGGATCGACAATAGATCCGTATGTCCTTGTTCACAAAAGGCCAAAAGAAAGCCGCAAGAACTCTTGACTTTGTACGGGAAAAACCCATGTGACCAGCACACTGAGAGTCGTGTGCATGTTGTAAGATCTTAACTCTCAAATTCTTGGGTACAAGAATCTGAGAATGACTTGACTTAGTGGAGTCTTGCACCATACGTACAAGTACGCCATTCTTCATTGTAATCCAAGATTTACAATTTGAATCTTTATTCGGATCACCTTTTGTTACAAGAGTGAAGAATTTCTTAAGAGTCGGATCTTCTTCTTGTTGTTTTATAAACGAGTCACGAGAAATTACCAAGGGATCATCTTGGTTATGCACTTCATTATCTTCAACAGATGAAGTTTCAGGCATATTGAGAGCTTGAGCTCTAGTGACTACCGCATTAGCAGATTGCATATTTTGATTTTCCCAAACGGAAATTTGCTCCGGAGTGCATTCTTTGACTCCGTGAATGCGACCGATGATAAGATCAGCGATCGGATTCGGCAAAAGACATGCGTGTACATCTCCTGTGAAGAAAGGAGTAGCAATCCTAATGATAGCGGTAGAGTATTTCTCTATGGTGCCGCCAAATGTTACGCATTTGACTACTTTGCCTGTAGAATGAGAAGGATCTATGAGTGACTGCCTAACCCCAATAGTTGTGCATCCAGAATCAAAAAGTACTGAGACTGGATTGTCATTTACTAAACCTTTGTGTAAGACAAGAGAACCTCTCCCATCATGCGCGATTGACGCAGGAAGAGCGGGAAGAGGATGCCCACAGCTTAAAGTAGACACTGTGGTTGGCTCAAATAATGTTTTGCATTGGGGGCACTGAGATGCTCTCCCAAAATCAAAAGCGGCACATGCCATATTATTAGAGTCATCATTATCTTTACTTTGTTTATAGGCTTCGTGGGACTCTTGCTGTGCAGAGTTCGCCTGGTAATGAGCTTTATCTTTTTTGAATTGTGCTCTACCTCTGTTATTATTACCTCTGTACTTATCATTGTTTCCACTATTATAACCCCTACTCGGGTTTGAATCATAGCTCCTTTGGTTACTATCATCATATTCATTATAATGAGTATCTCGGTAATTATGATCCTGTTGTCTCCATGAAGGAAAACTTGGATAGTTTCTAGAATGACTTCCTTTGCGAAAGTTCATGTAATTATAACCACCCCTGAATCGAGGGCTGTCAGCTCTTCTCCAGGTATTCGAAGAAGAACCCTGAAATGATTGGTTACCTTGGTTCTGATAACTGTAATAGTTACCTTTTTTATTAAACCTATTTTGAGGTCCTTGGAATTTGTGAGAGTGATTAGGGTTGTATGGTGTTGCAGAATCAACTGGCATACCTTCTTTAACCTTACTGTTGCTAATAGCTACGTCCGGATGTGCAGTGACGTATTGGGTACAATACTGTTCCATTTCTTTTAGAGACTTAGGTTTACGCTCATGTAAGAATTCGAGGAAAGGTTTATTTATACTTGACATAATCTTGTCTCTGAGTATCAAGTCCATAAGGGCTTCATAAGTCTTTTCTGTTTTGGATAGCTCAATCCAACGATCAAATGTAAGACGTGTCCTTGCAATGAATTCTGAGAATTCTACACCTGCCTCAGGCACCATTGTCTTAAACAACTTCCGATAACCCTCTTCAGACAACTGATACTTCTTTAATAAGGCTGCCCTAATAACATCATAGTTATCTTTGTCAGCCTCTTCAACCAAACTTAAACTAGTCAGAGAATCACCTTTCAGATTTACTGATAACTGGTTAGCATATTGTGATTTGTCCACATTATGGGCTCGACAAGAGCGTTCAAATCTGTTTAGCCAGAATGTTATGTCATCACTGGAAGGGTTGAACGCTGGTACCTTGACCTTGTAAGTAAAGGGTTTACCATTACCACCAGATGCTTGATTAACATTACTTATGTTTGTTAACTTTAACTTTTCTAACTCAAATGCTAAAAGTTCTTTTTTGTGTTCATGTTCTCTTATTGCTTTTTTCTCTTGAGCTTCAGCTTGTAATTTTTTCTCTTCTGCAGCAGCTTCATCTTTTCTTTTCTCTTTTTCCATTTCCATCTGGAATCTTTTTTCATCAGTCTGTATCTGCAATTTCTTTTGTTCATCCTCTCTTTGTAATTTTTTTTCCTCAGCTGCTAATTTCTTTTCTTCAATCAATGCTTTTCTTTCTTCAGCAGCAGCAGCAAGTTTTCTCTCTTCTGCAGCTAATGCTTTGTCATATTGAGCAACTGCCCATTCTTCTAATTGCTGACCAGTCTTATCAAGAGCCCTGCCTTGTGTGATAAAATAATCTAATGTAGACATCTTGTCTAATAAGATCAGTAATTTGCAAAAGTAAATAAATTCACTTTCTTAGTCTTAATCAAAGACCTTGTATGATAACTTTGTAACCTGTGGAAAATAGTACTTAACTATCCCAATCACTGTGGGAAACAAGCCTTACAAAGGTCTTGTATAAATCCTTATATAATAACAGCTATAAGTTGCTGGTTCACTCTGTAATATAAGTGCAGTGCACCAGAAATAGTGTTTTATATCATCAACTGTGTACCTTTAGTAATAGCAATTAACTATCAGTTGATTCTTGTACATCAATCTATATGATCAACTATATTTCAAATAGTGTATGTCGATCAGGCACAAAACAAAACAGTTATACAGAAGAACATGAAAACATTTGCGGAAATGAAATAAATCAAATGGGAAAAACAATAAAAGATAAACCGCAAGAGGATAACAAATACAAATAACGCCACAGTATATAAATATAAATTGAGAATAGAACTGAAAGATAGAATAGGGTAGACCAACAAATTACAAACAAATCACAACAAACTAAAGAACAAAGGAATATTACAAAAATAACAATGAGTACAGTCTTCACAGCTAACACTAATAGCAACAGCTGTCGCAGCAAATTTTCAATCAAGAAAATTGCACCTATAGAAACGCACACATCAGACCCTCTATTACGTGGGATACTCTGTTGTGTGACACCGCCCAACCAAAACAACAACCCGCTGGATACAAACAAATATCACATATAAATATTTAAACATAAATACATAAATGCATAAATAGTATGGCAATATGATGTAAATAGAGTGTTGCAGAAAGAATGTGTTGTAAAGAAGGCTCAGTTACACTGCCTAATAGTACAGTACTGTGGTACTTTATTAAACAAATACTTCTGGTCTAATTATTTTAAATTCAACACAGAAATAGAAGCTCCATCGTTGATGTGAATGATAACAATCGATGTAGGACTTCTCAGTTCAATAACATTTCCTTTCGCAAACACTGTCAAATATTCTCCAGTCCTGATGTGTAATGTTCTATGTTTCAACCAAGCTTGCTGTGTAACACTGTCAGTTGTATGGCAAATGTCCAACGAACCAAATGTCAACAAACGCTGACCTAGTTACTGCATACTCTCGACAGGACAGGTCACGCTGACATCACTGTAGAGTTGTACTGTTGATGTATTTGTGTGTCGTAACAGACCCCAAGGAACGTCTGGTCTCAGTAGTTTACTTCTCAATATGGTCACTGTGCAGGTTGACCCAGGAAGCTGGCACACCAGTTGTTAACTCATACTGGCCAGTAGTTGTTAAACTCACGTTTTATTTGTTAAATGCCGTGAATGTCCACCAGTTGATAAATGTAGATGTTGGGACTGGTGTAGTAAAGTGTAACGATTGTCAACTCATTAAACCCAGCACAGTTTTGGTCATACAGGTCATCTTGTCCTGGAACGTGATGAGGCTCCGACAAGAATGTGAGTGTAGACAATGAGTGTGTATCTGAATGTCAGTACGCGAATGGTAGAATGATTCGATAGAGTTGACAGGTTGGTAGTACATCACTCATACTCACACTGTTCGAATTCAAGAAGTACTGGAACTACGGTGGTCTTTTTATAACATTTAATGGGACGCACACTTGGACAGTACGTGTATGGTTACAGGAACAAATGTCGACATAGACAGCATAATGTTGATCACAGGAATATCATCTTAAGTTAGCATTCATGCTTGGCAAATATCATAATGGAGCATTCGTAAATAAGCATTCAGAGTTCCATCATGTAAATCATCTGGCTTTACTGACTGGGCACGTCAGACCATAACCAATATATAGGAAGGCTCCTAGACCTAACCTCGTCTAGCGAATATCCCTTCACGTAAAGTTCAATATATATATTTTTCATAAAGATATAGGAATCCCAGACATGGGTTCTCGCATGTAGCAGTGATCTCTTGGTTCATCGAGCGATAGTACAGGCATCCCTTTTTCTCACTCGATAAATACAAAGTATATGGATTTCAACATGGCGGTGCTTCTCTCGTGAGCTTCACTCACTATTGGATACAGACCAAAATTGGTCATTCGTTAAATGTCCTCATTTCTTCATAGCTTCTATCATAGAGGTAATTGAATAATATCATATAATCTAGTGCTGATACATAGGAATGTCATCTTCCTTTGAATAAATATTCTTTTCAGAAGTACCACTGTGCATCTGCTTATCGACAACGATGGCGAAGCCCAAGTTCATAATAAATTGTGGTTTTACCTTTCTATGCGAAATATAACTTTGCCATTCCTTGGCAAAAGAGAATAAACACTGGGGTAAAGTACATACAACATGTCTAAATGACTATCACTTTTCCCCATTTACTTATAGATCACTTTTCGGCGATAAGCCGGCTACAACAAAATTCGACATCCCGACAGGATGACAGCCATGAATCACACCCCCTGCTAGCGATACTTCCGCTGCATAGCCTTTGACCTTTTCTAGCGCCAACCAACATAGTTCGACTTAGAAATGTAAAGATATCCATATATAAGACAGACTCGTCCTACTCATACAAACACTACGTATAAATTCAGGCCATAGATATACTGAAGCAAGAACAATCTATTCCTACCCAGGCAAAGAATAAATCGCAGTAGGCCTAGATTCGTCCGCGGAATCCGATCGAAGATGACGGAACTCATCCGAAACGCAAGAATTATAACGACTTTGAATGTTGGGACATTCAAGCTGTGCCTAGCACAGTCGATCACGCGTGCTTTTCAGCTTTTGTTTTCAAGTGGTTCTTTTGTTTTGAAGTAGTTCTTTTGTTTGTACACGTGTGCGCATGTATTACTAGCAAGTAACCTGTCACTGCAAAGAACTATGGTGTCCAATTTCAGCCTCTTGTCCTGAGAATAGCACTACGTCTCCTGTATTGAGTTTCTTCCTTTCAATTTCCGTCCACCGAGCAAGTAAACCCGTAAACACACAAAGACATTTAGAAACTATTAATAACAAAAAAAGTATGCTTATTAAAACTGAAGACACGTGACAATTAAAATAAACGCTGCTGTAAATTGAACGCAGACTGTTAGCTTGGAAGGCAAACGTCCTAACCATTACACCACCGACAAATCTTGGTATATGTTGTTATCTTTAATTTGTGCTATTTTAATGATTGCCTCCTTGTCTGTGTATATATGTGTTTATGCTCACGCCCAACAACAGCAGGTACATGTAAGAATTCATAGATGCTATAATACTGTGTTCGCACGAAAGATCGTTCTAAGAATTTGTCATATAGTAGGTCTATCCTTATCGCTCTGTATCTTTTCCAACATCTTTGTTTTTCTCTCTTATTTTGCTCTTTCATCGTTGATAAAGTAATCCTTCTTAATTACGGCTTGTACCTAAGTGTAACTTTACACGCCTTTGGTTTAATTCCCCACCTTGCGTTATCTTGGGAAACCCACCTGGCCACGTTAGACAAGTATTGTTTACTTTTGGGAAACGCCCGCCTTGACCATCGAAAGAATTTGTTTAATGCTTAATCCACTGTTTACACAACACGACTGTTACCACATTGGGACACAATAGCACCTCGCCACAAAGAACTTGTGACATGCACAGGAATGATTGTTTCCAGATGATAGAACGTGACAACTGGCATACTGATTACCTAGCGAGATAATGAACAAAGGGATTAAGGAAGCCACCTCACCACAATGACACAAGAAGCCGGCGAAGCGGCAGAAATGACAGAAGGCTTTGTTACAGAGCGGGGCGGGTGATGTCTGCATTGGGCGGTCAATCCTAAACCACGGTTTGTCTAGTAAAAGAAACCGCAGCACGGAATTGAAGAGTTGGTTACGAGAGCCCACCCAGTTTAGCGATTGACGTGGATAGCGAATATCCCAGCAACACAATGCAAGATGGACATCTAGTTACTGGATTAGGGTGTGGAGTCATACGACACAGGCGACGAGTTCTGCTACATGGACAACCAGAAATATAACGAGACGTTAGCCAGAAATCAGTACGGAGTTTTCAACATACGTGGAGCTAGAATGTTTTCCCAAAGCATAGCCTGTTCTAATATTTCATTCCTGTGTGGGTATTCATATCTGTGGAGTTTGATTTTATAGTGTTCTTAAGGAATTCGTGAAGGGAAAAGGAGGTTAGTAAATCTTTAAAAAATCATTAATAATGTACCTTCTTCATTAGTTAAGAATTATATTTGCACTTAACCTCATAGCTAAATGTGCGAAAGACTGTTTTTTCATTACATCTATTTGTAAATGATTAATTAAATCAAAGATTTTTCCTCTAGGATAATATGAGGTAATTCATAGTTATATACTTCACCTTCATCAAGATTGCTATATCATCATTACAGACTTACATGAGGACACACACTTTCATGCGCAATATGTTTAACACTTATTATGTGCTCCTCGTGTCAATCATCATTACCAGAGAATTAAAAACAGTGATCATTAGTAAAGAATAAGATAAAGGAAAGTCAACAATTGATATCAGCTGTGAAACTTATGAAGCCACTTATGTGTGTCTTCAGTGTGTCCAGGAGAAGTCAGAGTCTTGACATTACGTGTTTGGCGTCTAACCGGAAAGAAGCTAGCAAAGCGTACGTCCAGATAGCAGAACTCACAAGATAGGACATCATACACTTCCTAAGTTACAAAGAAGTCTCGCCCGCGTTTGTAAACGGTGGTGGCGCGTCATTTTATTCATCTGTTATCAAGTTCTCACAAGTTGATTCGCATGTACATATATCAAGTTCAACTCACTCGAAAGTCAAGTTAAAGCACGCACAAGTTGATTCTCAAAAGACTTAATGATATATAAGTAATTTCTAGCTTTGAACAAAGAAACTAAAAATAATTGTCATTTTTAGAAAACGTTACTACTGTGGAAAGGTTTCAAACTGCGCAAAACAAACGCTCTGATAACGAAATTTCACATTACGAATTGTTCTGTCGACAGGTTTTCGCTTCCTTTATTGGAATTTCACCCGAATTACGAAAATGTAACAACTTATTTATTATTTTCTCAAGCATGTCAAGCGATAATTAAACTTAAAGCCCATACAATCGTGAAATAACTGTAAGCTTCTTCTTCTTCGTTCGTCCTGAAAAGGACGTTGGGTGCGTTGTGTCCGTTTACAGCAAAACTGCGATATTTGCGCCTTTCGGCCCGACACATCCGACTTCAGCGCGGCATTTTTTGGGACGGGTTAGCCTTCCCTCTTCGACCCCTAGTCAGTCAGCCAGACTACTGTGATTGTGACGATAAGGTTGTGCGATCTCACGTCCACTGCGGCAGTACCACTCTTTTCTTCATTTTTCTCTTCCTCTCACTCATCGCTATTATTGGGCATATTTTTTGCCCTTTCATTCATTATTTTACTCTCTATGCTGAATCTAGTAGGGTGAAGTCTCAAACACTCCACGCCCCTACGAAAGTATCGGCCATGGGACTATCTTTAATTTTCACATGCTTGCTTTGAGCCGATCCCAGACAGATCTGTCATAACACCATGTAATTTGACCGATCAGCGACTGATAAGTTTTCGCTTCATTCGTCTGGCCACATTTGATAGAGACTGTCATCTCTATTGATCCCTTTGAATGTGACGGTCCGTCACTGGACTCCAGGTGGCTAGCGACTATCCCTATGTTTGCACAAGACTGGAGATAATGAGGTAATCGCTTCCGATGTACGTTCTGTATCGAGATTACAGATAAATCTGTCTGGAAACTCAAGATTTGCAGACGATAGCATCGTGGCAGTATCAGTGCACAACATTTGTTTGTGAAGATAGCACAAGATGCCGGCGGAAGTCTGACGCAACGATATGAAGAGGTCACGCGTGGATATTAAATGTAATATTTTGAAACACGTGAGGGTATTTTTTTTAATTTTAAACACCCCTAGCCACGTAGTGCTGAACGAGATTCAATTTGATTGGTTGATTTGAGAGGCCGGAATGTACAGTGTATCTCATTGAAAAATTAGGCAGAAACACAGCTTGAATTTGAACTGAGGATTGTGAAATATAATGCAGTGAAATCAAAGTCAGTACACACACTGCAGCGCAAACGTCAGACTAGCTACTCCTAAAAGCCAGAAAGAAAAGGAGACACTGGACTTAGAAATTCCACAACTATAAGTAACAGATCGAGTATTGGGCAACTTAGGAATTTACAAGTAAACCCGCATTTTTAATACGACTGGAAACTTAGGAATTTGATCACAAGTCATAGAAGAATTAAAAGTGTTCCCAGCCCAGTGATTTTGCAGGACACCCGCCGTCAGAGGAATTAACTCTAATTTCCAGACCTAAGTGATTCGAAGCATCTAAAACAGAGCTGTGTCGTCTAAATCTGTGCAAGGAGATTGTGTATTCTCAAAAATTTTGGGGTAACTGTTAACAATTTATTTACTAATGTAAATTGTACAGGTTCTTGCTAAGTAGCCTTATACGAGGCTGGTAACCTCAACATATGAAAACAGTATATGCGTGAACCACTACTGCAAGAGCTGGTGATTGTTTCTGACTAATCGTGTGGAAACCCGACAGGTCACCCCAGGACACCGGCTGAAGCAGTAATGAGTGATGATTACATCATGTGTGTCTCAAGTGTAGCATATCATTTTTTAGATGTATGTAACTCGTTAATGTTAGTTCAGGCACAAATCATATTCTCACTGTCCAGGCACATTTTACTCGTTAATCCTCAGAGTAATATTGGTGAATTGTATCCATCTTCTCGGAGTTACGTTGTGCGTGCTCGAGAATTAAATTCTTCTGAGAGTTTAACATTGGTGTGTGGACAACGGGAATGTGAGCCTGTTAGAGTGCTCCAAACAAATGTACTTAGCAGAAGTTCGTAGTTACAAGCCATCAGACGATTTGTGGTACTAACGCCGCTAATGTGAGAGAAAAGCATCCACCATAACCGCCTACAGTGGAAGAGAGTGTGGAGAAGGCTTTCGTTATCACAGAATTGATAAACCACAGCTGCAGGACTCAGCTAGAGTTAAATTTCTTGTAAAATAGGCGAAAGCAACGGACTTTGATAAATCACCACCTACTTCTTCGTGACGAAAACGTTTATCTAAATTTCACCAATCTTTCCATATTTATTTTAACTGTTAAATACTAATTCATTATTAAAATTGTTACATGTTGTTTTAAAACTAAACAATCATAGTCGCTTCAGTTTTATATGTATGAAAGCAAACGTATGAGCCAGAATATTTTATTATATATATATATATATATATATATATATATATATATATATATATATATATATATATATATATATATATATATATATATATATATATTTACCGCTGAACAGAGCTATTACTTATAAGAAAAATTTCGCTGGAATACGTTAACTGGGGGCTTGAACGGGCTGAACTATTGCTTAAATCCTTCACAAAAGGCGACGGACCAGATATAATACGTTAACAATTGTTGAGCCCAATGGAACATTGTTCGTGACTTCTGGAAACATCTTTTGAAATTTTCCTTATGGTAGAAGTGTCATTAACCTTCTATCTACATCTCTGCCAAGAGTGACCTTGCGCGCGGGGTTGATACCTTGGAAGCCTATATTATATGCTCTTGGGTTTTTGTCACGGTTAAACCGCTGCTGTTAAGTAATGTTAAGGATACTTTTGAACAGAATAAAACAGAAATCAGAAGAAATCTTGTCAGAGGAACAGGCTGGCTTTAGACCAAAAAGAAGTACCTCAGAACAAATCTTCAATATTAGATTACTTATCGAAAAACATCTCCAACATCAACACGATTTATACCATAACTTCATCGATTTCACAAAAGCCTTCGATCGAGTCTGGCATGAAGGCTTATGGCAAGTAATGAGAAGTATTATTAAGTAATGAGAAAATTCAATTTTGATACCAACATCATAGATATCATTGAAGCACTATACAAGGACGCAAGCAGTGCTGTTTTTGTAAGCAACGACATTGGAGAATTTTTCAAAACAACTGTAGGAGTTCGCCAAGGATGTATCCTGTCACCAGTGCTCTTTAATATATATCTAGAACATATTATGCAGGAGGCTCTCTACGATTATAAATCAACCATATCGATTGGAGGCCGACCTCTGTGCAACCTACGTTTTGCTGATGATATTGATCTGATAGCTGGAGCAGAATCAGAACTTCAAGACCTTACCTCTAGACTGGAGAAAGTAACAAGAACGTATGGGATGGAAATTAATATAGAAAAAAGCAAGATATTGGTGAATAGCCATAAGAAACATGTTCCGACCAACGTTACGTTAAATGGGCAAACGTTAGAAGAAGTTAACACCTTTAAATATCTCGGGTCCACTATATGTAGTGATGGAAGATCAATTAAAGAAATCAAGACAAGACTTGAGATGGCCTCAGCTGCCATGACAAGGTTGAATGTGATCTGGAAAAGTAACATCAGTTTTCCTGTGAAGATCAAATTATACAAATCACTTGTATTATCTATTCTCTTGTATGGGTGTGAGGGCTGGACACTCACTGCAGATACGGAGCGAAGGATTCAGGCTTTCGAGCATAAATGTTATAGAAGAATTTTGCGCATTTGCTATAAAGAGCACAAAACAAATGTCTATGTTAGAGAGAAGATAAACACCTATGCAGGCCACCAAGAACCACTTTTGTCAATAGTGAAACGTCGAAAGCTTGCCTGGTTTGGGCATGTAACTCGTCATGACTCCCTTTCGAAAACGATCCTTCAGGGAACAGTCGAAGGTAAACGGAGAAGAGGAAGGCAGAGAAAATCCTGGGCTGATAACATCAAAGAATGGGCAGGACACGGTTTTTCCACACTTGTACGCATTGCTGAGGATAGAGAGCAGTGGAGGACCCTGTCTGCTGATGCTTCCACCATGGCACCCCTACGACCCATGACGGGTTACGGGCTGAGATGATGATGAAACCGCTGATGCAAAGCAGGGGAGTCAATCCGTGACAGTGATGCAGCCTGTTTCCAGGACCACCACTTGGAGGTGAAGTAGGGTCTTGGTCAGCTCTGGTTCGCTGACTCTGACGCAAGCTAAGCGTCGCTGACTGCATTCCTCACTGTTGACGCGTCTTATGTCCCTAACTGTAAGCAATAAATCGCTATAAACTAAAAAAGACTTTGTTTTAAATTTAAAATTGGAAGAACTAGAACCAGAGCACAGTATTGTAGCTCTTCATAGTTGGAGAGCTCTCTTGGATGCCGAGGAATGCACAGTATGCCACTAGATTGCCACCAGATGTGATGATCTTTTAAATGCAAGCTTAGCTGGAGAAACCGGAGCTCATGACTTCAACTCATGTTTTGGAATGGCAGAAAAGACAAGATCTACAGTGTGGATGAGTGTTTCTCAACCTTTTTGTGTTCGCGGAACACTCATCAATTTACTAAAACTGTGCGGCACACCTATCTGACCCCGTGCTAAAATAAAAAATTATAGTGATATACTTACTTACTTAGTCGTTCCCCTTCTACCGTGAGGTGTAGAGGTTATAGTGATATATACTAAATTAAATACACTAATTTGTGGGTACTTTAGAATAAATAAAACTCTCAATTTTATTTTATTTTAATTGTTTAAAATATTTAGAACATATATATAGAACAACCAAAAAAAGAAATGTTTTTATACAAACCTGATGGTCCAAATGCGATACTAATTTTCGCGGCACACTTTGATAGGCGCGGCGGCACACCGATTGAGAAACACTGGTGTAGATAATACCAAGGACTCTTCAACTTGGTATTGGCTGCGAGAAGCTCAGCAGCCCTAGTTAAATAACAGAAACAACGTAAAAACAACTTAATTTGCTATGCCAATATTTTAGGCAACCATATCACGATACACCACGTGAATTTTGAGTTATTTGCGTTTTGCGCAGGGAGCATCTTAGACCTTTCTGCTCATCAACTTTGTATTTTTTAATTTACTTTTGCGAATATTATTGCCTTTTACTGCTTATCGGAAGTGGTTATGTTGTCACCTTTGATGTGATCTTTTCTTTTTAAAATTGTACAACGTAGTGATCATTTTAAAAAAAAAATAATTTACATTGTGTCATCCTCCATGGCCAAAAAAAAAAAAAAATGTAATAAAAGTTTGTGAGAACTTATGCTGTAGCTCGCGAACGTTGGCTACTAGCGTCCGTTGTGTCGACACTACTGGACAAACCAAGAACAAAAAATAAAAACCTAAAAAAGTAGAGATACATGATTATTTGAGTTCTTTGCCTCTACCTTACTCCTCGAACACCCTCCTCGGACCGAAGACGCAGCAAAAGAGTTGAATGCAGTCAGCGACTCATAGCTTGACTGCTTGCGTCAGGGTCAGCGAACCGAGCTGACAAAGACCCTACTCCACCTCCAAGTAGTGTTCCTGGAAACAGGCTGCATCACTGCAGTCTGGCCGAGAGAGTAGGGATCGAAGAGGGAAGGCAAACCCGGTCCCAAAAAATGCCGTGCGGAAGTCGGATGTGTTGGGCCGAAAGGCGCAAATATCGCAGCTTCGCTGTAAACGGCGACACAACGCCACCAACGTCCTTTTCAGGTCGAACGAGGAAGAAAAACACCCTCCTCCAATTTTCTCAAAACCTAGCGAAGCCAGTGTCTGCCTTGTTATATTCGGATGCGTGATTTATTGTGGATTGTGAATACGTCAGTCAAGAATTATGAAGTCTTCAGTTAAGTGTTCTGAATGCGTCAAAGATTGTGAATGAATCAATTCAGGATTGTGAATGCATTAGTGGAAAATAATGAGCGCGTATGTTAAAAGTAATGTCAAAGATTACGAATGCATAAGTCATGATTGTGATGGCGTCAGTCAAGGATTATGATTGGGTAAGGTCTAGAACTGTGATTTGCCTGTTAATTAATGCGACTCTGTCACTCAGATATTACGTGTTGTGTGTGCATCGGTTAATGTGTCGAACTGGTCAGACATTGATTGTGATTGCATCAGTGAAAAAACCAAAGTGTGTTAGTTAAAAACGCCACTGTGTTAGGTACCGTGTGTCAAAGATTGTGAGTGCATCAATACATCTTCCAAAGAAGCAAGTAGCTGGACGCTCGATTCACTACTCGTCCCTTGTAGTTCCCGGTAATCTCGGAGGAGACCAAAAAAATAGGACTACCTCTTCTTCAGGCATGTCGTACTATGCAACTAACATGCGGTTGTGCATAGGCCTGGCAATCTCATCTCGTAAAACAAATTCCTGGAGAAGCCATTGCTGCAAGAGCACACACTGCTTAGCTGCTGACTTTCTGTAAGGGGCCTTCTGCAGTCATGGCACCAATCGCTCCATATGGAACAAAAAGCGAGATAAACGTATAACACAAATTCTCTTTTCACCATGTCTTTAGGAAACTTAATATTCATCTATAGTATCTGACATTTTCTATGTGTATTTTTCGTGCCCAACGTCATCTTCTGACAGAAGAAATCACGAAATTGAACGTCTGATGAAATTAAGGTTCCGTGAATGTGCTTTCTGAAATGGCAGAGAAATTACTTCCAGTTTTTTCTGAAGAGCGTCCGATGTTGAGAGGGGTTAGAGCGCGGGCCTCCTGCGGCAAAGTTAGTGGGTTTCTTGCTCGAAATATGTTAGCGTCACGCTGTAGTCTATCCAGCTGTAAATGTGTGCTTGACCTTGCTTCAGATTTAGGAAAGACAGAGGTAGCGAAGGAAGAAGCTTGTTACCCTTAGTAATTGAAGTCCCGATGTGAACCATTCTGTACGGGCACATGGACTTAAGATTATAGTTTTGTTGTAGAATGTTTTATGTCAAAATAAGGGTAATAAATACATATATTACTTTATTTTTTATGTAATTTAATAGCATATATTCCTAATATCTGATTTGAAATAATCTTCATTCCTTTTTTTTAAAAGATGTAGGTGGGAACAGGAGTGCGGAGCCCCCTGTGAGCTCTGGGCCCAATAGGGCAGGATAGTTTAAATCGACCTTAGGTCGACCCTGCTTGTCACCCCACCTCATAAAGCTGGACATAGTATGGGTGAAATCACTTATCCTTTACTCCCTTACGGCAATATGTGCTATGGAGCTACCTTTTTCCTTCTATGTATTTCTAAATGAGCAAACATGGAGAAGATTTGTGAAATGGAATGCGTAAATATATGACAACTTAGGTCTTAGTTAAGTTCCAGTGCGCAGTTAGCGAGACCAAATATTTATGCCGAATAATTGAATAAATAAACGTTGGTGGCTACTTCTTGTTCGTCCATCACGGGTGATGAAGACCACTCTGTTCATCCAATTATTAGGAATATGTTAGGTTAGTCTATGGGTACGAAGGTGACTGATGAGCCCGATGCGGGCCTGGAAAGATCTCGGATAGTGTGGGCAGGGAATGTTTGCTTCATGTGAAGGTTTTATTACACCGTGTTTTCTAGCTTGTCTCTGCTCGTCCGCTGCTACTTTTCTGGATGATTCCGCATGCCGCTTCACCTTTACGAAGAGATGTGCGCCAAGCAGTTCGGTCTTGCGCAGCAGATTCCCATGTGTCTGGGTTTATGTCAAAGGTTTTCAATGAAGTCTTAAACGTGTCTTTGAAGCTCTTCTTTTGGCCACCATGGGAGCGTTTACCCTTCTGCATCTCACCGTGACTACTTCAAAGAAGGCATACTAGAAAAGTTCAGTGTATTTCTATGGGGTATTCGTTCATTATTTGTGTGTGTGTATATATATATCATTCTTGCGGGGCGCCTGCACCAAATATTAGTTTGTTAATGTAGTGCTGGTTTCTTTGGCAATTTGTTTGACATGTTGAGGTTGCTAGACACTTGCACAACTCATATTAATCGTCTCTTACAAGAAGTCCAAGAAAACACAGTTCTTGTGTGTCGCCTCATTGATGCATGGGAACTTGACGGGGTGTTATTTACTCATTCACTTGAAAATTCAGTAATTTTATAAGACTTCTCGAATGTGAATAAAACGAAAGACGTGTAAATTAAATACAATTTCCGGCAAACTAAATTGGCACCGCCGTGCTGAATGACCCATATTTGCTCAAACAAAAGGTACTCACGTGGAAATGGTTTTATCTTTGACGTCGGACGAACACACACACATTATTATGTGGATTTCTATTTGATTCCATCCTCATTCATGCTGCGAATGTGCACGTGAGTAGTAATATTTACTAGTCACATGATGTAATCAAACAACGGCAGATCATTGATTTATTGATTGATTTATTCATGGTATATTAAGTGACGGTATAACGAAGTCATTGTTCCATTCTTCTGATAATGCCAGACATACTTTTAAAAAGGAACACACAAACAGGAGGCAGATTTTCAAATAATGAAAAAGACTTTTTTTTAAAACTAACCCAGAGTATTATTTTTAAAACCAATTAATGAAATGTTTGAAATATTTAACACTATATACATATAAGGCATAAAAAATGGAGAAGAAGGGAGGTCCTAGGAAACTTAGGTATGAAAAGAGAACTAATGAAGGATATCAAAATTAGGCAGCTAAAATACTTTGGCCACATAAAAAGGCATAACACCTTGCAGAAGACCATAATAGAAGGGAGAGGAAGGCAAACATGCAAGGGGAAGACAGCGCTATAAGTGGGAAGATAACATCAAGAGATGGACAGGAAATAATCTATCAGAGTGCACCATCAAGACAAGAGACAGAAGACATTGGAGACCATTACAGCCAACCTTCGTTGTGGAGATGGCAGTTGATGGTGACGACACATGAGACGCTGAAGATTGATAGGACATGCACTAAGGAAGCCTAAAGATAGCATTGCTAGGCAGTCTTTGCTCTGGAATTACCAGAGTAAGAGAGATAGACGAATGTTAAACTGATGACAAGAACCAGACAAGTGCCAGTGGAACAAGAGATGAGAAGACGCGGTAATGGATAGGACACACATTGAAGAAGCCTTTGATAGCATCACAAGGCAGTCCTTGTTCTGACATCCCCAGGGTAAGAGAGGTAGACCAAGACTAAAGAACACATGGAGAAAAGAACTGTAGACAGACATGAAGGAGATGAAGTAGACATTGAAAGACCTTGAGCTGAAGGCACGTGACAAGAAGACATTGAAAGACCTTGAGCTGATGGCACGTGACAAGAAGACTGACTTGGTATAAGTTTGAAGACCTATTGTTACGTACATTTATTACCTAAGGGGGTAGTCTTCGGTCCTGCCAAATGTACGCACCAGTCTTAATATAGTTATATTATTTATGCGTTCGATTGATTCACGCACTGACGTGCACAATGCAGTGTGAGTTGCTTTGGACGCACGGGTAACCTAGTTTAGGGATTGTGACGTCATGTTTTGAACGGGGCAGTACGGACCATGTTTATGGCCGTGATTGATATATATTATTATTGTATTCATGGCACGTTTATGGAAGCCATTTATTCTAGTGATCTGTATTGGTCTTCAGGTCGAAACCAATAGCAGCAATGTCACGTAAGTTATCGCCCCACTTCTTATTGTATGCTGTATTGTAAGGCCGCTCTTATACTAGTCTAGCGGGAATATGTTATTCCTAGAATGGACCTACAGAGTCGTTAGCCTTTAGGATTCGTATCGTGGAAGAAGGATTCCTACGAGCGGAAAGAAGTTAATTTGATTGCAGTATTCATATGTGTAAACGTCTTTATTGTAATGCCAAAGTCGTGGCATGATTTTTGAGAGGTTAGTTAAAACCTAAAGATACTAACTCAGATACCTCTTCATATATGTACCAGTGAATATATATTGAGTATACGTTATATGGAACTATGTCTTGGATAGAAACAGTCTCTTATTGGACGAATGCGGGAGTTCGTGGTATGGGAGTACATGCTTAGTTGGATGACCTCAAGCAAGGTCAACGGACATTTTATCTAGTTTGAACATTACTGGATTCGTATTAATTGAATGTAAGGAACATGGTTGAAAGGATCCCACCACAGTACCCGACCATCATCATTCACCAGAGTATTCTTGTCATGCATTTATGTGATTGTCCTAGTCAAGAACAGTGTATCGTAGCGTTGAACTTATGTCGTCAATAAACAATGTTAACTGTTCTACCAGCCTTCACAGTTTACTTCACTTCACGGCAGGCTTTGATTAACATGCCTGAAGTTTACATCGTTGTGTGTTGAACTTATTTGACAGTTGTGTGGATTCGCGTTTTATTATCAGCACGATAGAAAACCATCTATGGAAACTCAGAAGAAAAGATCTATCACCTATACTCATTTGGGAGATGAAAGGTGATGAATGGCACATAAACCAAATACGAGACAAAATGACAGTATTGGATGAGAGGTCTTTGCAACTTGGATCTGAAAAATGCACGCAGAAAGTACACAAATTGTGACAATAAATGCTGCGAAGTTTAGCTATATTGCACTTGGAGCAATTCACAAACATATTTTGGCCGCAATAAAGACAAAGTTGCAGGAACAGATAGTGATACTGTATTACAGTAAGAATACAGAAGGCAAGAGGGGATTTTATTGCACAGAACCTCCGAAATCGGCGAGTATTTGCCTGAATGGCGAGGGACACCTGTCTCTGTACAAGGAATAAAGGGATACTCACGTAAAATCAATGTCAGGTTAGACATAAATAATAACCTGAGATTTCGCTTCGAGTATTAGCGGGCGAACGAAAAAAAAAAAAAAAAAAAATTGCACAGAGAAGTATATGAAAATTACAATAAATTAAACCTGCTTCAAAGATGCCCAACATATGCGGAACAGAGAAAGCACATATGGACGTCACCAGTACTATTCCTGGGAAAGAAACTCTATGGAGATACAAATAGACATACAGCTGATCATTGCTTTCTTTGAAAATATTCAAGTAGACGTCTGAGAGTGTACGAAGAAGAAGAAGAAGAAGCAGAAATCCAAGACACAAAAATAAGCATTTTAATTTCAAATGTCCAGGTAATCCTAGTGTATGGCTCTGAAACATGGACAACAACAAAAATGGATGCTAAGAAGTTGCAACATTTCATAAATGGATGCTTGCGCAGAAGAGAAGAACTAAATGGTACAACAGATTATCAGTGTGGAACATTCTCTAAAACTACCGGCTCCACAAGAGGAGCAGGGTGGTAGCATGACCTTCACCATCCCAGATGAAGGACAAACTGTCTGGTGACAAGAGAAACCTGAGATAGACTACTAGCTTTATAAGAGAGAGAGATATATGTGGTTATTTGAGAACGAACGACAACGAAGAAGAAGAAATGTGGAACTGGTGGAAAGGAACAGGCAAGTACCAGTTGAATATAACGCAAAGAAGAGACGTTGGCTCTGGATAGGAAACAAACTGAAAAAAGCTGGTGATAGTGTTATATAGCAGCTTATGTTCTGGAATCAATGGTAAACTGCATTGAGGAAGACCTCAAGTCACGTGGCTACGAGAATTACAGATAGGCTTGTAAAAGGTTAAAGAAAACATGGAAAGAACCTGAGCGGATGACACAAGAGTTTGATATGATCCGATTGAAGACCACTGCTCTACGTGGAGATAAAGGGTGAATAATTAAACATGTCCTCCATACACACAACCTGCCAAAGGAAAACTCTTTGAATGTTCTGGTCAAATACCATCACCAACCAAGAACTGCTTACAGGGAGCCATCAAGAAGATAACTGGGTTGGCCAGTTACTCAGAGGAGACCCTGACACCATCACTAGAACTGCCATATTATGGACCTCAGAAGGAAGGCGAAAGAGAGGCCGACCAAAAGCAACCTGACGGAGAACTGTGGAAACATAGATGCAAAGAATGAACCAGAGTTGTGGCACCACACGATGGATGGTAGCCCTCCGAGTGGAGACAGTTTGTTGCTGCCCTACAAGACGCCACCAGACGTGATGGTCATTAATTGCTTCGTCTGTACCCGTGGCCAAGGACCAAAAAAGTAGCAGAATTAAATATGTATAATTTATTTGTGAGTGCATATAAACTGGATACAGCTTAGTCAGCTAGGTTCATATTTATGTACGTAACAGTCATAGATAATCGAAAACCACAATATGTTTTTATTTCTCTTTGAGTTATTTCTTAAGGAATATTTTCACTTATTTATTTATCTGGTTTTTTTTCCCACATTGAACACGGGTACCGCGGTGATGTGGTGGTTATCACTACGCAAATCACGTGAGGACTTACGTCATAATGTAATCAGTGGACATAGCTGGAAGATTAAGGTTCAGATTCTAATTGTGTTGTCGTGTGCCTCCCTTAACCGTTACGAGATACAAGATAAAATGAGACTGTGATGAGAGGTCACAACATTGGATACGATAATACACAGCAGCAATACAAGGTCTATGAGAATGAAAAATAAATACAATATTTTTTAACACACGCTTTTAATGCACTAAAAAGCCACAAATAATTGTTCAAGGAGTATAGCTTGCAGTAAAAAATATAACATCAAAGTGACAAAAAGCGTGGGGCGCTTACGCGCTTATCATATATTTTATCTATAAGTGTCTATAACGCAGAAGTTAATTGCATGCAGAATCAGCGCACCTCGTGTAGCAAAGTTGATTTTGCTGGGGAGGTTATGATGGTGTCCTAAAAGAATGAAAAGGTGTCTGCTATAACCGTGTGAGGTCAAGCACATGTAGGTCTCTGAATCTAGAGATGATGATGATGAATTATGTGCAGAGAACCTAACGCTACCTCCCTAGGTCTCACACGGTCAATCTTGTGGCTCTAGTGTATGGTGTACCTAGTGTCTAGGGGAGAAATGAATGATGGTACACAACAATCAAACACTTTAAGTTTCTATAAAAGAAGTTAATAACTATCAGTTAAGTTTTTCTTTAAAAAAAGTATTTACAATTTATTTTGCCTGTCCATTCATAGCTTGTGGACAGGTCTTTGAAAACAAAGACAAGATAGTTTACAGAAAAAGAACAATTTAAAATGTTGGGACAATCTGCCCAATAACTAAAAGTTATTATGTATTTATCACTGTTCTTCCTGTAGGAAATATTAAGCTAATTCACTATATTTATATAACGGGAGAGTCACTGTATATGAGGGCTGTAGTTCCTCATACCCCCATAAAATTTCTGTGTAATATTTTGAAACACAAGAAAATGTCAGAGATGCCCCAGATGTTTTACTCTTCACCTGAGAGTCCTTGTTGGAAGATAATACGATGAGTAGTTGCAGAAATTTCAAGTTCAACAATCGCCAAAGCTCCTACTGGATATTCAACAGCATATAAGTCTGGTTGGAGACTGGTTGGCGTTTATAAGCACTCAGCAGGTTTCCTGTCACCAGCCGGCAACAGGAACATAGACCCTCTGCAACAAAAGGACACCCGGGCCTTTTATCTCTGATCATTTATTCTAACACTTAATTTCCTATGTAGGTATGGGGTCAGCCTCGCGTGCCTTACAAATGCACTAGCCCCGAATCGTACAGGACTCCCACCTGATTGTGACCACACCTCAAGTCCTTATAGTAGATACGCCACTGTACGTTCACATACTTTTCCTCCATACAATAATGTGGAGTAACCACATTTCCTGTGATATGATCTTCTCTTCTTTTCTTTTTACTTATATTTGCTTCAGGCATGTTAACAGTGTTCATTGAACACAGAGGCTTTACTAATCTATTTTAATACAATAATATGTCAACATAATCATAACAACATACATCAGTCAGATACCGTTTACTGTGTGGACTCAACAATGTCTGCTTCCGACATGTCCTTCACTTTTTCCCCAAAAGCAGTATCTATTTTTTGTAGTTGGACCAAACATAGTAAATTTCATAAAATATCCTTACCACAATCAAGAAATATATAAACAAATGACGCTGATTTAGTGAAGAAATGCCCTCAGCTTCCTCCGAATCGTACAGACTGTGACTTGATTCTTTATTTAAGTTTATAATTAACACAGCTGTTTTTCAGCGTATCTGTATAAAAATATTAGTTCAACTGGCAATGAATAATCAAAGCCTTTTGCTAATATCTACCAGCCCAGCCAATCGTAACGTTCTACTACTTGAATTCAAATGCAGTTTGAATGAAAAACCCAAAATAATTTTGAATAACTGGTGGTGGATTGGCTAGTCTGCTCTAGTCATGCCAAATACAAAAGATATCATGTTTAGGAAAACATTTCTCCTACCGTTCCCCTTTCCCATTCATACTCTGTTCACCCTAAGCGAATTTGAATGTACCTCCCTGCCTCTTTTTCCAGCTCGCGTCCCCCTAACGTTACCAAAACATGAACAGGAACGCCAGTGTGTCTGGTCGTGTGTTCTTAGATAATAGTTTTTCTTCAATAACTTCTCTATTACTGGGACTATCATATTATTTAAAGTACATTCTTACTCAGCTAACTTCACGTCACACTACCATATAATTCTTATGGGGAACTTCATAATGGTTTAAAATTTCCAATTTTTGTCATCGTCCATCGTCAAATAAAATTTTGCACAAGTCCGCCATTTTTCTCTCTTTCATCTTGCGAGCATGTATTTTTCAAATAACTACAGTTTTAGTTACATCAGAAATGCTACCACGAGTAGGAAATAAAACTGTCTGCGTGGTTTGGCCTTGCTGGCTTTTTCGCAGTGTGAATATAAGCGTGCAGACTGTCAGCGAAGCGGGGGGTAGACGGGGCGGGTTAAGGATTTGCGTTACTAGTTAGCATTGATCGTGTAATACTACCAAAAAATGTAAGGATTACTACTAGTTTTGCTACAAAGTTGACAGAAAGTGTTACTTCAGATAGCTATATTGGGGTATACTTCCGCCAATAGTTAATTGTAAGGCTAGACTTACAAAGTGTAATCAGCAGATTGGGCAAAGGTTAACTATTAGTAGTGTTTGTCGAAAACGAAACTAAAGCGTGTCAGACTTTTTCCGTGAAATCGTTCTCTAGGCTTAGCACTGTGCAAAAGGCAGCGGTGCTGGCTTTGAAGATGACAACCGTCAGACACATGCGGGCAAATGTATTTATTATCGTTTTATGCCCAGATCTTACTGAATTGAGCGTTTATTCTCGCATATTTTGCTACACCTCGCTTGTTGTCAATTTGATGTTACATTTTGTTACTGCAAAATTTGTGGCTTTTTAGTGCATTAAAATCGTGTGTTTAAAATATTTTTTAAAATATTTTTTATTTTCTTCTTTTAAGTGTTATTTTTTTTTTAAATTTAAGTCAAACGTAATCGATCCGCTAATGACATCATCAGTTTGCGATAAACGAGTCCAGAACACAGGAGGCGGATTTCCTTATTCAGAATATTACACGGAAAGTTAATTTTGTTTTATGTTGATAAGAGTTGTAAATTAAATTTTTTTAAATGTATTTGTCAGTTATGTGTAAGTCTGTGTGTCTGTGCACGCGCGTGCGATAGTGTGTGTGTGGAAAGGGGGGGGGGGAGGAGGAGAAGTTTCAACATTTCTCTCAAGAGAAACAATCTTGATGGAAAGAATACACCTAGATTATTTGCAGTTATCGCCCATTTCCGTGCTGATTCAATACAAACAAACAAAATTATTATTAATTTTAATTTTATTAATTTTATTATTTTTACGACTGATTATTGTATTGTCATCGGGAATACACAACTACGCCAAGTTTCAGAGTTATTGCTCATCTGGAAGTGATTGAAAAATCGATTGCAAGATTTGAAGGCGACACGAAAGTAACATACAAGGCAAGTTAAAGAAGAGCGTGTAAAAAAAACGATTAACGCTAGTACTTAGAAAAAACTACCTCCAAGATGCGGACTGCTGCGTTTTTCTTGGGAGCAACATAAACAAAGTTGGAGCAGCAGACAATGATATCAACAACCACAAAAACAAAACAAAAAGACTAGAAGAAATGTCACTGCATTTGGAAATATATTGAAACCAACATAAATAAAGCGCAACAAAAATATGAATTTTCAACTTAAATGTCAAAATCAACCCTATTGCATGGCTCTGAACGATTGAGGACAATAAAAACGACATACAAGTCTCTACAAACTTTCTTAAATGGCAGCTTGCACAGAAGAGAAGGATTAAAGTGGTATGAAAATATCGCCAGATAGAAAGATTCAGCCAAATACTAGAGCAGCCATTCTCAAAGTGTAGTCCGCGGACCCCCTGGAGGTCTTTGAGAGTCTTTCACGGGATCCGCGAGGTCAGACCTATGTTCATAATAATCTAAGACGTTATTTGCCCTTTTTTCACTCTCATTCTCTCATGGTACAACCCACATACATAAAAGCTCTTTGAGGTTTACCGGTAGAAGAAATAGATGGAACCTTAAATAAGCATGAAGTAGGGGATAGACGACAGACATGAAAGGTACATAGAAGACAGACATGAAAGGTATGTAGAAGATAGACATGAAAGGTATATAGAAGATAGACATAAAGGGTATATGGAAGACAGACGTGGAAGGCATATAGGATAGACATGAAAGGTATATAGAAGACAGACAATGAAAGGTATATAGAAGATACACATGAAAGGTATATAGAAGACAGACATGGAAGGTATATAGAAGATACGCATAAAAGGTATATAGAAGATACGCATAAAAGATATATAGAAGATGCGCATAAAAGGTATATAGAAGATAGACGTGAAAGGGGTAATGAAGAGACGCGTGAAAGGGGTAACGAGGACAGAAAGGAAAAGCGTAAAGAAGACAGGCGTTAATGGGGTAACAAAGGCCGGCTTGAAAGGGGTAACAAAGACCGGCATGAAAGGGGTAACAAAGACCGGCATGAAATGGGTAACAAAGGACATGAAAGGGGTAACGAATACCGGTATGAAGGGGGTAACGAAGACAAGGAATGACCTTGAACTGAAGGTACAAGATAGAAAGGCTTAGCGTCATTTAATTTATTTCGAACCTATATCCTACAGTGAGCGGATTATAATCTGATGTGTGCCCGGGAAATGATTTCTAATTATAACTCTTAAAGCCATGTTATACATGATGGGACGATTACCTTTTAATTACATTTATTTACTGATTTATATACATGATGAGGTACGGTTAGTGTAAATGTGGGAGTAACAGTGTGCTAATGAAGTCATCGATTTTCACGCTAGACATATAAAAGACAAGTATTTACTTGGTGTTCCTTTGCGTGGTTTGGTCAAGTTTTATTTGAAAATGTTTAAGACCACTCAGCGTTATTTTTTTCTGTCCATAACTCCGCTTGTCTGGGTCTTTATCCAGCCATTTCTGTAGAAGCACCCTGTCTGTTCATCGTTGTGAAAGGTGCATATTTGTCTCGTCTTCCCGGAATCTTTTGATCTGAGCCAAAATTAGATTCCTTTACTCTCGCGTGCAGTAATTTGGAGATTTGTACATTTTGAGAAAATTACTTTTGTCAATTGAAGTGTCGATAAAGTTAGGATTAGTTCACAGTTTTGTCTACTTTGTTAATGTTAAGGATTTATTGCGCGTGGATTCGCGAAATGTAATCTCTTGAACATTTTGTTTTTTAAATTAGTTGAAAGCGAATTAATCACTTGTTAAAAAAAGCTAGGAGTACAGCTGTATTCGATATTTTTGAAGAAGTTTTACTGCAGCCGTCACAATGGTGGTGCAATATTTGAGGTAGCGTTGGCTTGTCGTTATGTCAGTCTTGCATTTCTGACGGTATTTTACAGTTCTTCCCAAAGGAAGGGAAATCAACCTGCTTCTCTTGTGGAGTCAGTATTCTTGCTATACTTTCTGTTTTTATTCCTCACACGACCTCACAAATACGTGCCTGCTCATTTCTAAACATTTTAATTAGATGATATTTTGGTTCACGAAGACCCTTTTGTTGTCTGAAAATCCTCACTAGCGCTCTTTCGGTTATCTGTGCTTGCTTTTGTTGTATCAGAGTTAGAATGGCTTCTCTTTACAGTCATTTTTTAATATATATTATCATAAGCATTATACTTTTTTACAGCTATTTTTATATTATTATCAGAATTAGAACTACTTGTCTAAAATCACTTTTTTATTTACTTTGTTTTTTATTATCATAATTAGAATTAAAAAGCTTTACATTATTTGTTATATATTATTATTCTAATTAGAATCAGCTTTCCTTACAGTTTTGTTTAATACTGTTATTAGAATTACTTTTCCTTACTATCTGCTTAATAGCCTAATGGCTGATGACGTTCATGACTGTATAATGAACCGGAACACGTAAACATTTTCCAGGTGGGATATCAGAAATGCAGGGTGTCATGAAATATTCTAATCCACATATATAAATTATTAGGTAAATATGAAGCCTAACAAATAAAATTAATAAAGAGAAGAGCAATGGTAAAATAACAGTGCTGTCACAAAGAATGTACTCGAAATCCCCCTTGTTTTCTGCTTCGTCTGCAAATTGTAACGCTTTCACGTTGATATAAAAGCTTACTGTATTATTACCCGCCTTCTTCAATGAAACGTGTGCTGCATTTCTAAGAAAAACATTGAGACGTACTGCGTAATGACCTAAATTAATCCTAACATTAATTATACTGCGTTACCAAAACGAACGAACAGATGGACAAAAGGATAAAGAGAGAGGGGAGGGCTGGAAATCAGGAACGCATGCATCACGCGTGTAAGTCTACATGCACTAATTTTTTTTCAGACGGACAGTGATAAAATACACTACCCTTTCCCAGAGTTAGGTTTATAAATCATAAAAAACTCTTATTAGAAAAGATAACATTAGATGGGTTTACGGTTGAGAACATAACAGTACCCAGACAGCACATCTTCGAAACAGGAGGTAGAAGAAATTGCATATTTTGAACGCAGCCACGTAGCTCCTTTAAATTTGTATTTTTGGGTTCCTTAGGGCTTGCTGACAAATAATATGTAAAACGTTACGCAAATAGTCCAGGAATTAATAAATTATACCCAAAATAAAATATTGGGGGTGCCTGACAGCATAAAATCATTTCTGCTCATAAGATTTTTTTTTAACGTGTTTGAAAAAAATTTACGTTACAGAAATAGCCTACCATGTAAACTCCAAATTGATTGGAGCGCAACAAATGAAAGCCTAACCACGATTGGTCGGGCTATAAATACTATCTTGGTTGTTAGGGGAAACGGGGAAAGGTAACATTTTTTCAAACACTTGTCGAAACGGGGCTCATTGGTCAGACTCGCTGATATACACACTTGGGAGCGTTAGTTCGAAACCACTTGTTTAAAATAGCTTGATAAAGCATCAGTGCGTTGAAGCCAGCATATATTTTGCTAAATAAAAGCCTGGAAGATAAGCAGATGGGAATTTGTGCCAGTTTGTGCCAGAATTCATTGCTAATCAACGTATCTGTGTTTATTCGTATGAATTGTGGGACAGTGGTCTTGATGGTACTGAGCAGCACCTGGTCAGAGCTTTGCTGAATCCAGTGTCGGACAGCATACTCCTTGGTCCTTTTAGCTATCAGTGAGGTGTCTCCAGAGCCCAGAGGAGAATTCGAGCAGAGGAGTCCTTTCCTGCCGCCATCACGCCAGATAAGCTAACTTGGCCAGCTGAGCTCAACATTATGTCCCCTCATCTTGAACTGACTTTGTAAAATTAACATTAAGAGGGGAATTTACTTGTCTTAAAATCAGGAACTGTGAACATCTCCAATACTAGTCCCTAAAGACAAACTATTGAAGTCATGATGACAAATACCAACAGAGCTTGAACAAAACAAAACCAGTATTACCTCATTTTACTACTACACAACTGACACACATAGAACATTTGTAATAATATATGTCACTACAATATTCATATTAAATACATTCTGTACATAACTTGTAATTTAAATTGATTGTGATTCCTGGTTCCCTTGTAGTTGAATCAGGACACATATTCATTCATGCCAGTAATGAATACATATTGTTATTTGAAAGTTTATCAGTGACTCTTTTAAGATATCTTTGTAGAGTGTTATATGTATGTGAGTGTCACAGTATTGTCAAGAGTAGTGGATTAAATTAAATTGTTTATCTGTCTGTTGTTGTGACTTACACTCATCATACACATACCCTAGACACATAACGTAGCATCACACTATTCCAGAATAATTCTGACTGAGATATATAGATATGTGGTAGCAAGTAAGGTTATCTATAATACACTACTCTTAATAGATATAGATACCTTCACAGCTGATCTCAGTCAGTACACTAAGTCCCCTATAAATATTTATAACATCCCACTTCACCACATATATTGGGGTCTCGCTCTTGGGATTTTGAATCTTTCCCTATTAAAAATATTGGGGGTAATTCACTTCAGGGAATATAAGAATTAAAAGGTATCCTTGGGTGGAATTAAATAAGGTTGAGCTCACGGTGCCTGTGTTGTCCATTAGAGATTGAATTGTTGGTTAGACATTGTATAAATTTACATAATAGACAATGGCGGACCTGGCCAAATTTCGATCTGCTGCGGTTCAGACTGCAAAAGAGTTAGGATTAGATGGGCAAGTTATGGTTGCCTATGTCACGACGGAATGTGACAAATTTATTGAACGTGAAGAAAGAAGGTTTGAAGCCGAAAGAAAGTTAGAGGCTGACAAGGAAATTAAGAGGTTGCAGATTGAGGCTGAGGCTAAGAAATTGGAAGCAGAAAGAGAAGACAAAAGATTAGCTGCAGAAAGAGAAGCCGAGGAAAGAAGACAGGCTGCAGAAAGGGAAGAGAAGAAATTAGCTGCAGAAAGAGAAGAAAGAAAATTAGCTGCAGAAAGGGAAGCAGAAGATAAAAGATTACAAAGGGAACATGAGTTACGACTAAGGGAGTTTGAGTTTCAAGGCCATGCTCCTGAAAATGGTGCCAGTCCCTTTGCCTCTGATGCTACGGTTACTCAGGGAGCCTCGACCTCAGCTATGAACTTTCATTTAGATCATTTTGTTGAGAAAGACGATGATATTGAGAGCTATATAAATAGGTATGAGCTATTAGCTACCACGTATGGGTTAGAGAGAGAAAGGTGGAGCTTAAAGTTATCTCAGGGACTTCGTGGGGCAGCTTATGAAGTTTTTGCAAAAATGAGCAGAGGTGATCAGGAAAATTATGACATGCTAAAGCAGGCTCTTTTGTTAAGGTATGAAAAGAATGCAGAGTTTTACAGGAAAAAATTTAGGAATGCTAAACTACTGTCAGGTGAAACCTATCACCAGTTCTCTGCACGAATCGAGACATACTTGGAGAAATGGACTTCTCTGGGGAAAACCCAAGATCTTAAGGAAATGGTCCTTATAGAGCAACTAAGAGAGTCCATGGCTCCAGACCTGAGAAAGTTTCTCATGGAACAAGGTGCAGAGAGGCTGGGTGAGTTGCTAAATGTTGCTGAAAGGTATCAAGCAGCTCAAGCAGAGGTAACAGGTAATAAAAAGAAACAAGTGGATAACTTTAGGGCACCACAGAACTTTAATAAATTTGATCCTAGGGATCAAAATAAAGGTAAGCACCAATTTGATAGGCCACGGTATGACAATAAAAATAAATTCCCACAATTCGATGAAAGGAAATATGATGAAAGAAAATCTTTCAACCAAGGAAAAAGGTGGTGTAAGAATTGTCAGATGGACAATCATGACACTGACCGTTGCAGAAGGAAACCTGTGTATATGGCAACCCTTCAGGTCAGGTCGACCTCAAGACAGGAGGAGGATATTATGTTAGATACCACTCCAGAAGAGATGAGGAAGGCACAGGCTGGGGATAAAACACTCAAGCCTTGTTTCAGAAAATTGTCAACTTGTCATACAACTCCAGGCAAGGGAGATTTTTACATGAAAAACAAGTTGATGTATAGGAAGACTGGAGCTAGATCCAATGGTCACGGACAGCTGGTTCTTCCAAAAAGATATAGGACAGACTTAATAAGGAGCCTACATGTGAAACCAGATGGGGACCATGAGAAGATAGGTACCATCATTCAAAAGGTGGCTCACAATTATTATTGGCCCAAAGCAAGATGGGACATTGAGAATTTTGTAGAAAGGTGTAGCATAGCACATGAGGGAACACCCACAAGTGGGAACATGGATCAGGACCTGGACACGCCATGGGGCAAAATCAGGCCTGACAATAAAAGGAAAAATAGATTTGATAAAGTGGACCAAATGGAATGGGAAGCCCCTTTTCACGGACAAGCTTCACTTAACTGTTTTTCAATGGCCACTATGCGGAGAGTGCAAAAAGATGTCTTACCCCAGGATAAGCCGAAAATCCCTCAATCGGACTTAAACAAACTGGAGGAAGAGGATGTAGAGAGGAAATCTCTCATCAAGAATTTTAAGTGGGGAGAAAGCCCCAAAAGAAAAATTGGTAGCGGTCGTTTTGTGAATGATAGTTCTGGGAGGAAAAATCATCACTATAAAGCTTCGAGTGGAAGAGACCATACCGGTGCATGGACAAATAGGTCCACACAATTAAAGGTCCATATGTAGCTATGTTAAGAACGTGGACTGATGAAAAGGCAGAGGAAAACATTACATCTTCATACCAATATGTGAATGAGCTGACCACTCGGTTGAAAACTGGCTGGAAACTTGCCAATGAAAATTTGAAACAAGCCAGGAAGAAACATGCTGCCTATTATAACAGGAAGGCGAAAGACAGAAATTTGGCTGTGGGAGAGAAGGTACTGCTTCTTTTGCCCGGGAGTCAGAATAAGTTACAAATTGGATGGCAGGGTCCATATACAGTTCTAGAGAAGGTGTCTAGAACAAATTATAAGATAGATAAGAAGGGGAAAGAAAAAATCTATCATGTGAATCTCCTGAAGAAATATTTGGAAAGAGAACATCAGGAAGAGACACACTTGTTGACCTTGTCCATCGCCATGGAGATGAAAAAGGAACCACTTTCATCATTTGAATATCCATTACACCCCTGTGAGACAGCAGCACAGGTGAAAATCAGTACACATTTAACGAAAACTCAGAAAGAGAGAGTGCAACAGGTTCTAAATAATCATGCAGAGGTGTTAACAGACCGACCAGGGCATACAAACCTATTGGAATATGATATGAAACTCATAGACTCCACACCTGTCTGTATGAAACCATATTCGATTCCATTTGCTAAGGAGAAAGCTTTGAAGGAAGAGATAGACTATCTGTTGAAGGAAGGAATTATTTCGCACAGTGAGTCTTCGTATAGTTCCGGGGTGGTACTCTTAAGGAAGCCCTCTGGAGAACATAGACTCTGTATAGATTACAGGAGACTGAATGCTATTACAGAAGGACAGGTGGATCCATTGCCGGATACAAATCAGCTGTTTGCCAGACTAAATAAAGCTAAATATTTCTCAAAAGTGGATCTGAGTAAAGGATACTATCAGATTCCAGTAAAGCCTGAGGTTAGACCATACCTAGCTTTTAGTACCTCAGAAGGACACTATGAGTTTAATAGATTGCCATTTGGATTGAAGAATGCGCCTAGTGTCTTCTCTAGAATGATGAGAAAATTATTGGATCCTCTGAATAATCCCTGTATAACAAATTTTATGGATGATATCCTTATAGCAACAGAAACATTTGAGGAACACATTGACTCTCTGAACATGCTGTTTGATCGACTTAGGGAGGCAAATTTAACAGCCCGACCAACCAAATGTTGCGTTGGATGTAAAGAATTGGAATTTTTGGGACACACAGTTTATCAGGGAAACATGACCCCTGACCCAAAGAATTTAGAAAAACTACAGAAAGCCCCGAGACCACAAACCAAGAAGGACGTGAGATCCTTTGTCTCATTATGTGGTTTCTACCAGAAGTATATCAAAAACTTTAATTCCATATGTGCACCGTTAACTGAATTGACACGTAAAGGACATCCAGATCGCATTACATGGACACCACAATGTGAAATGACTTACCAAGAATTGAAGGAAAAGCTCACAAGTAAACCCATTTTGAAATTACCTGACTTAAGTCAAGAATTCATAGTAAGGACGGATGCAAGTAATATTGGGCTAGGTGCAACTCTACTACAGAAATCAGATGCATTGGATGGGGAATTAAGCCCAGTGGCATATGCTAGCAGAAAGTTGAATAAAGCTGAAATCAACTACTCAACTAGCGAAAAAGAATGTCTTGCAGTAATATGGGCAATAAAGAAATTCAATATTTATCTATATGGGAAGGCATTTAAGTTGCAAACAGATCACAAACCTTTATCGTTTTTAGCACAGGCTAAGCATGAGAACTCTAGGTTACTCCGATGGTCTTTGCTTCTGGCTCCATATAATTTTAGCATTGAGTATATATCTGGAAAAACCAATTTGGGAGCTGATTTTTTAAGCCGCCATCCGTGTGATGAGAATCACCGTAAACCCCAGAAATAATAATAAATTTCTCTATGTGTATATAGAATAAAGGACTGACATATAATGTCTGTTTTAAGAGGGGAGGTGTCATGAAATATTCTAATCCACATATATAAATTATTAGGTAAATATGAAGCCTAACAAATAAAATTAATAAAGAGAAGAGCAATGGTAAAATAACAGTGCTGTCACAAAGAATGTACTCGAAATCCCCCTTGTTTTCTGCTTCGTCTGCAAATTGTAACGCTTTCACGTTGATATAAAAGCTTACTGTATTATTACCCGCCTTCTTCAATGAAACGTGTGCTGCATTTCTAAGAAAAACATTGAGACGTACTGCGTAATGACCTAAATTAATCCTAACATTAATTATACTGCGTTACCAAAACGAACGAACAGATGGACAAAAGGATAAAGAGAGAGGGGAGGGCTGGAAATCAGGAACGCATGCATCACGCGTGTAAGTCTACATGCACTAATTTTTTTTCAGACGGACAGTGATAAAATACACTACCCTTTCCCAGAGTTAGGTTTATAAATCATAAAAAACTCTTATTAGAAAAGATAACATTAGATGGGTTTACGGTTGAGAACATAACAGTACCCAGACAGCACATCTTCGAAACAGGAGGTAGAAGAAATTGCATATTTTGAACGCAGCCACGTAGCTCCTTTAAATTTGTATTTTTGGGTTCCTTAGGGCTTGCTGACAAATAATATGTAAAACGTTACGCAAATAGTCCAGGAATTAATAAATTATACCCAAAATAAAATATTGGGGGTGCCTGACAGCATAAAATCATTTCTGCTCATAAGATTTTTTTTTAACGTGTTTGAAAAAAATTTACGTTACAGAAATAGCCTACCATGTAAACTCCAAATTGATTGGAGCGCAACAAATGAAAGCCTAACCACGATTGGTCGGGCTATAAATACTATCTTGGTTGTTAGGGGAAACGGGGAAAGGTAACATTTTTTCAAACACTTGTCGAAACGGGGCTCATTGGTCAGACTCGCTGATATACACACTTGGGAGCGTTAGTTCGAAACCACTTGTTTAAAATAGCTTGATAAAGCATCAGTGCGTTGAAGCCAGCATATATTTTGCTAAATAAAAGCCTGGAAGATAAGCAGATGGGAATTTGTGCCAGTTTGTGCCAGAATTCATTGCTAATCAACGTATCTGTGTTTATTCGTATGAATTGTGGGACAGTGGTCTTGATGGTACTGAGCAGCACCTGGTCAGAGCTTTGCTGAATCCAGTGTCGGACAGCATACTCCTTGGTCCTTTTAGCTATCAGTGAGGTGTCTCCAGAGCCCAGAGGAGAATTCGAGCAGAGGAGTCCTTTCCTGCCGCCATCACGCCAGATAAGCTAACTTGGCCAGCTGAGCTCAACATTATGTCCCCTCATCTTGAACTGACTTTGTAAAATTAACATTAAGAGGGGAATTTACTTGTCTTAAAATCAGGAACTGTGAACATCTCCAATACTAGTCCCTAAAGACAAACTATTGAAGTCATGATGACAAATACCAACAGAGCTTGAACAAAACAAAACCAGTATTACCTCATTTTACTACACACAACTGACACACATAGAACATTTGTAATAATATATGTCACTACAATATTCATATTAAATACATTCTGTACATAACTTGTAATTTAAATTGATTGTGATTCCTGGTTCCCTTGTAGTTGAATCAGGACACATATTCATTCATGCCAGTAATGAATACATATTGTTATTTGAAAGTTTATCAGTGACTCTTTTAAGATATCTTTGTAGAGTGTTATATGTATGTGAGTGTCACAGTATTGTCAAGAGTAGTGGATTAAATTAAATTGTTTATCTGTCTGTTGTTGTGACTTACACTTCATCATACACATACCCTAGACACATAACGTAGCATCACACTATTCCAGAATAATTCTGACTGAGATATATAGATATGTGGTAGCAAGTAAGGTTATCTATAATACACTACTCTTAATAGATATAGATACCTTCACAGCTGATCTCAGTCAGTACACTAAGTCCCCTATAAATATTTATAACATCCCACTTCACCACACAGGGTTTCACTGATGCTATCTGCCTTAAGTATTTTGATGCTTCATGCCGTGGCGTATTTAGGGAGGGGGCCTTTTGAGCTTCAGCTCCCTTTCCTAACAACAACAAAAATGTTTTTTTTTTCCAAATACGTGGAATATAGTTCAGATGTTTTTTTGATGATGTGCTTATAAACGTTAGATTACACACTTGCTTCAGAGGATGTTTATTTCCCGTTTAAGCAGTATGCTCAATATTATTTAGAACGTAATAACAAAGTGGTTTAAAGGGAAGGCTTCCATGACTGAGCCTCAGAATAGGCGCCTCACATTAAAATAGCTCATATCCCCCCCTCCCCCCCAAAAAAAAAGAAGAAGAAGAGAAAAGAAATACTATATACGCCACTGGTACCAGGATCTAAGTATCTCTTGCGGTTGCCATTAGTTCTCAGTGATGTGTACATTCTCAGTTCTGACTGAATAACTGACATGATATGGTCGCCGCATTGCTTCGCTCTGCAAGGACTCTTCTGTGAAGAAAACTTTCTTGCAAACAGAAAGTGATGGGGTGGGATAATACTGTGGTGGATTTGATGTTATAAGATGTTATTCCTATTGTACTGAATGAGGTCAGCTGTGAAGGTTCCTGATTATACTAAATGTTGGGTTGATTTATCAGAACACCTTTCTGCTACCACCTTACGACCTCAATCAGACTTATTCTTGACTAATATGTATGTTAGCTACGTCTATATGTCTAGGGTTATGAGTGTATGATGTATTGTAAGTATAAGTACTACAAACACATGTATTTACTAACATATATATATATATATATATATATATATATATATATATATATATATATATATATATATATATATATATATATATATTATATATATATGACTGAGTCAAGACTACAACCACAAACACACTGACACTCTATGAAATATATCTTATAGAAGTCTATGTTAAAAGTTTGGTAAAATGGCTATTTACAATTTATTTGGCCTGATCAGAATTTTCTGCATCAGGTCCAACAACCAAAATTGATATTATGAATGTATTTACAACAATTTAAATACTACCATGGATCTTCTGTCCATTCAATTTATAATAAGACAATCAAAATATGTGTATCTATGTTCACTAAGTTAATGCCACTGGTAATTAATAGTATGGGTGGGGTACTGTCATCATTCCCTCTTTCTCTTTTAAAATTATCTTGAAAGTTTCTTGCCAACAATTTATTTTATGTTATTTCTATACAGAAATATAGTATTTTAGTGGATAAACTGAGTGCCGACATGTATATCACTTATCTAGATAAATGATGTTGCTGTCATTTTCACAGGCTCTCTGGTATGATCACGCTGACAAGGTTCCTGGTGCAGTAACTAGACCTCAGGGTCCAAACAATAGGTTACTTTAGTACACTGCAACAACGCCACCAGGATTCTGGTACCCACACTGTACCAGAACAAAAACCTCTGAAACAACGTTATGATTCTTAAAAACACATCTATATTCCCCTTCACATGTAATAATTGACATAAAGAAAAAGGGTCAGATCTCTCTGACCACACCATACCACTCTGAGATGACAATGCATTACCAGTGCCCCTATTCTGTTTCCTAAGGGCTACAACGCCTCTGACACTTCAACAATGATGATCTTCCATAGGATAACGTGGGTTAGCTTTCCCACTGGCAACTGTGGAAATCATTTTCAGTTATGCAATACACATTAATTTACTGCTTTTACTGCTTTAACACAACACCACAGGTCCTGCATAACTCAGCTGGGGACTCTTTACTTAGTCGAAAACCTTCCCAATCGAGCAGTATCGCAGACACCAATTTTATTGAAATAACAAAATTAATAAATTCCTTCCTTACCACAATTCAAAGAAATATCACAAACGTACGTTGACTTGCTTTAGCATAAATAGTAGTTTAAGTTCAGCTTTGCCTTCTGTTCAGACTGCCAATGGTTAATAACACACTTGGTACTGTTGAGAACAACGCAGCTTGCTTCTAACATATTTCTTTACAACTGGCGCTGAGCTGTAAACGCTTTTTACCAATATGCCTAGACCGGCCCAATCACAGCGAGGGTCTAGCATTTCAATTTTCAAAACTTTAAAAAGAAAAACACTACTTCACACTTCTAGGAGTGATTTTTCTAAATATAGATTTTATCTTTTCTGCCCAACCAATACTCTCTGTCTACCCTCCTATACCCTCCAATCAGATTCGAATTACTCCTATGCCTCCTTTCAACTATCGTTCCCAATAACGTTACAGTTAACGATCAAGGACAACAGTCTGTTCGTCTAAGCGTTTTCAGTCAAATAGTATTTTCTCAATAACTTGGCTAATAATTGGACTACCCTTTATATTAAAACATATTTGTGCTCAGAATACACTAAGCTACACGAATATATAATTTTTATGACTATATTCATTTGGGTTTAGATTTTCAGTTTTATCACTGACAGTCGTTAATTATAACTTTTTACATAAGTCTACCATCTTGTCCCCCTCCTTCTGTCTCACTTTTTAATTTTTCAAATAAACCAACTTGTTTTTGTGACGTCACAACTACACTACGCGTCGAGAATTTAAACTGTCTGTGTGTGTATATCCGTTAGCCTTGCCCACAGCGTGTATATACTAGTTGTCTCGCGGGCAGAACGTCTCAAGTGAAGCGGGGTGTTGGCGTGGCAGGTTAAGAATTGGCGTTAATAATTTGTATTGTATCGTGTAACACTACCAAAAAATGTAAGGATTACTACTAAATTTTGCGTTAAAGTTGACAGAATACGTTAATTCAGATAGTTATTTTGCGGCACACTTCCGCAAAATCGTTAATTATAAGGCTAGGCTGCAGAATGTATGCAGCAGATCTGGCAAAATGTTAAATGTTGGTAGTACGTTTTCGAAACCGAAACTAAAACGCGTGTTAGATTTTTACCGTGGGATCGTCCTATAGGCTTTAGCACTGCACAATTTTCAGCGCTATGCTGGCGTGTGAGAGGATCACCGTCAGACACAATAGGGCGGGTTTATTTATTATCATTTTATGACTAAAATCTTACTGAAATGAGCGATTATTCTCGCAGATTTTTACTACAAATACCAAATGTGTGTATTATTTCATTCTTAACGAGTTTTGTTTTTTCCCTTCACGTTTAGGGATACAGTCGTGTAACATTTATTTTGAACAACCTGATTATGTGCAGACGTACTGTTATTTGAGGCTTAACGCAATTCGCGAGTGTTCTCAATCACAGTAGAAACACACTTAGTTTGGTGACTTTATTTGTGCCAATTTACACTCAGCCATCGCGGATTTACAATTAGCTGGTTTCGGCCAAAATATGGCATAATCACAGTTGGATTAAAAACTAAACATTTTCAGTTCAGCAATGGATTACGCCTGGGTTGAGTTTCGGGTGTACCGTTTATCGATTCGCCTGCTCATTTTGAGAGGATGTTAACATTGATTAACGCGGAGAACCGACATGGCGGAATCGACCAAGACACACCAGAAGAGTTATATCCCCTTTTTCTTGCTCAGACGTGCCCAGAGGGCGGGAAAAGTTGGCCGGAAAAGCAAAATCACGAGAGCGGCCGAACTACGACAGACTGACGTGGTAAGTTGCCTGCATCATCATCATCATCAGCACCATCATTATTCCTTTTATCACTCCTTATGGAGCATGGAGTCACCACTTCAGATAGCACCCATGAGCAAACCTTGCAACGAGGGTTTTTGTAGTCAATTGTTTTACATGATGAATTTAAAATAAAAAAAATAAAGTTTTGCCTCGTTTTGGCGAGGCGCGTCCCGTTCAACCTAGTCGGTTATATTAGGGCGCATGTCCAAATATAAAAGACCCTTAGGTCTGATACATGATGAAGTTACCTGCTCCGTGCACAACCGCATATAAGTCGTCTTTTACGACATGTCTGAGTTAGCAGTCTCACATTTTATTTTTCTTTGCCTCCTCAAGCCCCCCTCCCCTTTTCTGGTAAGTATACGGAGCAGTGTCATGTCTGATATTATTTAATCTGGTAGCTTTCGTGGTAAACGTTCTCTTTAGCCTAGTAAATTATGGAGCAACATTCCTTACTGTGCCTAGCACTCGGAAACGAAGGAGGGGGAAAAAGGGGGGGGGGGGGTGAGTGCTATTAAAGATCGTTTACAATGATCACCATAATTTGCTACTCTTAAGAGAATTTTTACCGCTTTCGTTGGATTTAGATCTGACTTTTAAAATATGAATGTTTCGTCCCGCTTGCAGGAATTGTTACTTTGTATTATACTGGCATTAATGTCTAATAATGCACGGAAATGTAGATATATATATGAGTATATAATTAATAATAAAATACAGTGTGCGGAAAGGTAACTGAAGCGATAAACGTATACATGAAAGATACATTAATCAAATGGTCAACAAAGGAATAGAAGAGTTTAGATACCCTCGCTGTATGTGGAAGATTATATATGGAGAATTAAATTATGTGAGAAAAGCCAATATAGTCACATGCCAGCTTATTCCAGGTTTGAAGTATCTAAAGATCAGATGGTCAACAAAGAAACAACCTAAAAGATATCCTTCTATTTCTTGTATCCTTAGCCCCTGACTGACAAAGCAGTCATTGGCCATCACGCCTAGTGGCTTCTTGTAGAACAGCAACAAACTGTCTCTACTTTGCTCTGGCGGTGGCCACTCTTCGTGCAGTCCCCCACTGTGGTTCATGCTGTGCATCTCGGCCCCAACAGTTCTCCGCCTGGCTGTCCTTGGTCTAACTCTCTTTTGCCTTCCTTTAGGGGTCCATAGCATAGCAGACCTTGAGATGGTGTCGGGGGTCTCTTCTAAGGACATGGCCAACCCAGTTCCAGCGTCTGCCCACAGTGATGGTGTACATATCTTTTTGACTGCACCGTGTAAGTAATGATACTCAGCACGTCTCGGAATTGCAGAAAAGCCACAAGAAAAGCCACAAGAAAAGCCTAGATCTACAGTGTAGATAATACCAAGGAGTCTTCAACTTGCTATTGGCTGCAAAAGAGCGAGAAGCTCAGTAGTCCTAGTTAAACAACAACCCAGCTACTACTCTAACTTTTCCAGTTGTGAATCATTTTTGTATTTTCAATTATAAAAATATTGCGTTCTCTAATGGAGAGCCAGAGTTCTGTTTTTAGAGAGTGTTCAAATTTAATGACACTGTTGGGAGCCGCGCTGGTGTAATGGCTTCGGCGTTGTACTGGCGACCAGGTGTTCATGGTTCAAACCCGGGCGTCGGCGTTTGAAGAAATGTTTACGGCCGGAAATTTGACTGAATAGCCTGAACGGCTCCTGTGATAAACCCTCTGTGGATGGGAAGGAGCGAAGCTCCTGACCGGGTTGGAAGGAAAGTCCTCAGGTTCCCCAGCCTCGCAATGACATGTCATTGGGCCGAAGGGCTGAAAGCCCAAGTGCCGCTGGATAAGAAAAAAAAAAAAAAAAAATGACACTGTTATGTATACAGGTGTTACAGATTAACATAGGTATGCATATTTTAACTTTATTTGTCTTGTTTTATGACGCACGTATATATATATATATATATATATATATATATATATATATATATATATATATATATATATATATATATATATATATATATATATATATATATATATATATATATATATATAGCCTGAAAATATAATTTAAAAATGAAGAATATTGATTATTTCGTTGCTAGTTGGTAAATTTCATTAAGCTGTTATTCTGCAATGCTTTTCTTCAAGTGCGATATCAGATAGTGTGGGCGATCATGTCTCCCCACGATCGTGTGTCCCCAATGATGTGTATCAGTTCTATTGATGACTGCTTTCCATGCCACAATGTCAACGCGTCCACTATCTTCTCTCTTTGTAATGCTCTTTCTCTGATTTTTCTTCAACTTTTCCTGTTGTCACAGAATGTGTAGTAACCTTTCTCTTCCCATAACAAGTCAACAGAAAGTAGATTGCCTCCCTCTAATGTGAGTAATAATCTTCTATTGCGCACTGGCCTCATTCCGGACATCTTTATTGCTCTTTTTAGCTTCCCATGGTAATCTGAACAATCCGTCAATACGCTTTAGCTCCCCAAGGAGCATAGGCCTTCAACAAACAGATGCCAAGTTCTGCTATCACGTGCCATCAGCTCAAGTCATTTCCACGTTTTCCTCATCATTTTCCCTTCTGTAGATGATACCGTGTTGTTAGCTGAAAGCAAACAGGAGTTACAAGAACTAGTGAAGCAAGTGAACAGTATAAGTCATGAATATGGACTCGACATTAATATTGAGAAAACAAAAACTATGATAATTAGCAAAACAGACGATAAACCCACATTAAAGATAAGCGTAAATGGGAAAATCCTGGAACAAGTCAAGAGCTACGTATATCTTGGTCATATAATAACAGAAGATGGCAGATGTGAAACAGAAATAAAGAAGAGAATAGGAATGGCCAAAGCTACATTTAACAACATGAAACATATACTGACATCCAAACAGTTATCTCACAAATTAAAACTGAGAATCATAAAGTGTTATATATATTCTGCATTTCTGTATGGTGCAGAAACATGGACGATGAATAAGCATTTGGAAGAAAGAATTGAGGCTCTTGAAATGTGGATATATAGAAGAATGGGGCGTATCTCATGGAAAGAGATGAAAACAAATAAGGAGGTCTTAGAAAATCTAGGTATAAAAAGAGAACTAATGAGGGAGGTCAAAGTTCGGCAGCTAAAATACTTTGGCCACATCAAAAGGCATAACACCTTGCAGAAGACCATAACAGAAGGGAGAGTTGAAGGCAAACGTGCAAGGGGAAGACAGCGCTATAAGTGAGAAGATAACATCAAGAGATGGACAGGAAAGAGTCTATCAGAGTGCACCACCAAGACAAGAGACAGAAGACGTTGGAGATCCATTACAGCCAACCTTCGTTGTGGAGATGGCGGCTGATGATGATGATCTATTTATCTTCTCCGTTATTTTTTGGGTATACCTCTGTCTTTCTTTCCCTGAGGATTCCTGAACAAGAACTCCCTTGTAATGCTAACAGCATGGTTCTTCAACACCCGTGTGTTACCGGGGCCCGAAAGGGGAGCAAAGAATAGTAACAATGTTCCCTGCCAAGCATGTCGTAGAAAGCGACTAAGGAGGGTTGGGCATGGGGCTGGTTACCCCATCCTGTAAAAAATTTAAACCACAAAAAACTTCAACAAACATGGACAAGTCAATTAAAGAAAATAAAACACAGCCATCCAAGACAGGGGAAGGTCCTCTCGCAGGGAGGCGTATGATGCAACACAGAGACAGCCGAAAGGAGTCTGTGTTGCTGACTAGCCTTCTTTCTTCTAGGAGAACTTCCAGATTTGGCACCTGGAATGTTCGGACATTAAACGAACAAGGGAAAGTGGCACAAGTAGCAGCAGAGATGAGGGAATATAAAATCGAGGTTCTGGGACTGTGTGAAACAAAGTGGAAGGGGGTAGACAGGAAGAAACTCATCACAGGTGAATTGATGCTGTCCTCAGGACATGAAGACGAAAGTTCACACCACAGTGAAGGGGTAGCTCTTATGTTATCTAAAGAAGCACAGAAAACACTCATTGAATGGGAAGCCGTTGGATCCAGAATAATAACAGCTTCTTTTAAAACTGCTAAAAAGAAAATAAATGTAAATGTGTCGTAGATTTTCGATAATTTCCACACACGTGAGATGATAGATTTTGATATAGTGGCTGTCTCTGAAAGCGAAAAGAATTCTTCTCTCTCTCACCTATCTTCTACAACAGTTGTTACAGCGTCAGACAGACTACACCAATATACATATTACGTATATTTCTATCACTCACAGGCACGCACATACACGTGACGACAGGTAAACACACAGACGTGGGAAAACTATAACAATGATATATATATTATCTAGAACGAGCTGACCAAACACGATTATTAAGTTCAAGAGCGATTTTATTATCAGGAAAAATCGGCTCACAACATCAAAGAAAGTACATCAAGGAAAATACATATACACATAGTCATAAAAAATCAAGGAAATGTTGCAAGGATGATAGCCCCGTTATAGTGTTAACTCTAGGTTTAGCCCGGCCCCGTTAAGAGAACAGATTATGGCGCCCGAGTCACAGATACATAGGGTTTGAGTCTAAGAGTTGTCTTTGTTTTATCTCGTAATTATATGCACAGAGTTTGAGAAAAATCTGATTTAACCTAAGACAAAAACACAAGAACTCTAGCCTTAGCAACAAATTATGCAGATTGAAAAAAAATTAGGACAGCAACAGGGTGTCAAAGATAAAATAGTGAAAAATATCACTCAAACCAGCGTACACTCATTCATTCCGCCATGGCTTCTCACACTGGTACTCACGACTTTGCTTGCTGCCTCTTGGAACACATTGATTTTAGATTTTCACACAGACTCAAAAAATGCAGTCTTCTGCCAAGAAGTCCCCAGTTCCAAAAGACGTATTTAACTTGGAGTCTCCGGGAACGACTACTTGGGTATGCAAATTTGTTCAAATGTCTGATTAAGTCACCTAACAATTATTCCAGGCGCGGGAGTTAGCAGAGCACAGTGTCAATAGCGTAGGTTTCTAAAAAATGATGAATGTCAGGTCGGTGCCTTCCCTCAGTATAGGATTCACTTTAGTCACACCACAGATTTGTCCACAAGATATAATCTAGTCGGGAAATGATTGTTAATATTCACGCCACCAGGCAGCAAATTATATAGAGTTTCTAGAAGAAATTAAGTGCTGGCTCCAAGGTCCAGTATTTATCATTACAGTCTTTGAAAACCCGTTATAGGGATATTAGTATTTCTGTCTAACGTGCACCGTCAGATCAGTGTTACTTGAGAAAACCCACGTGGTTCAAAATAAGGACTGTCTATTTCTTCACAAGTATGGAAACTACTACTAGGTGCTGGTAAAGTTAGGGTCACCCCAAAACTTTCACTGTGTGGAGGAAAAAATAACACATATAATATAATAAACAGAATCTGTACTGGTTAAAACTTACATTTAAACTTGCAAGCAGAGAGCTTTGCTTATCATTTAAACTTCCCGTGACGTAAGTTATATTTAAAAATCAGCAATCCTCATAAATTAAGAACACGTGCGTATTCCGTCACCATTCATGAGGCTGGATTCTAGAGTTTATACGTTAGTTTAGAAAAATACACTCGACTGAGTATTAGCAGTTAAATTAAATTTATAAATAGCTACAATTGCCGTTATAAGCTAGAAATTTTAATTTTTAGTCTGCTTTCCACTGAATGCTTCCCTAGAAAATATAATAGCCTACCACTTTATCTCTCTTCTGCGCTAAAGAAATAGGTTAAAAATGAATTAAGCGATTTAACACTTTAACACTCACAAAATCTATATATCTATCATATTAATTACCTCAACCACAGAATTACAGGTAGTCGCACAACTTAAGAATAAAAATGCTGAAAATATTTCTGGAAGTCTAGAAGTTCGACAAATTGCCGAAACAAACTGAGATCTTCGCTAACAGCTATTCTGTTTTTCGAGCGACCTATCTACTGTGGAGTCTATGAGCGAGAATGAAATTAAAGTTTCAAACTTGGCCAATATCTTAAAATCAGACAAAGGGCCCAAACTATTTCGCCACGCGAAATTATCTCCCCTACTCCCAACATTTACGTCCGCTTAACGCGTGTCGTAACTGTCACCTACTGACCACGATGTACGCGTGTCAGTTTCAAATCCCAGACAGCCTGACTCCATTTCAGGGCAGTTTTCACACTACAGCTGACCATGGCCCAAGTGAGCGCCGTGTCAGTTTGGGATTTTCCAGCCAAATGTCTGGATACTGACCGGTGCAGATGTAAAGTATCACACCTCACCGGGACTTATGCCGAGAAGAAGCTCGCGCGCTCGGTGAGAATGTAGACGATTTGCTACGTCCTATGTTCAGCGAACCGACTTATCACGCCTTCTGACGCCCTGCAGCCCTGACATCTACGTAATATCGTCCTAGCGCGATTCTCAGTTTAAGAGAAAGGAAAACAGGTAAAGTTTGCGAATTATATGAAAATAATATTCGCAAAACGAATGGATGAAAAATACACAGGAAAAAAAAATTACAGAGATAATAAAAGAGAGAATTTATGTGAAAGAATAGGAAGAAGATGTAGGAAATTAAATGAATATAAACCCTACGTGACAGAGCCTCCCCCCTTTAAGATATGGAAGCACTCCATGTCTACGTTATGGAGTTTAATTTCCTATAACCGTAGCTTCGGGGTGTCTGTCTTCTTCCCTCTCCATCTCCCCCTCCATCTCTGTCCAATTCCTACTCAAGTCCACTCCTCAAAGTTTCCTTCCCCTGGAATGTCTCATATGCGCGCTTGAAAGAGCGTCGCCGCTTCTGACATTTTTGAAAGATTTCCTGTGATAGCGGTGGAATATCCCTGCCACTATCATCATCTTCGTCAGTTTTGGCGATCGTCAGGAGATGGTCGGAGGTTGGCACTGGTTTTTCCAAGTATCTCTTTAAGAGATTTAAATGGAAAACCTTCTCCTTTCCTTCAATAGAGATCTGGTAGTTAGCCTTAGAAATCTTTTTCAGGACGGTAAACGGCCCTTGCCATCCGATCTTCAGTTGGTTGTTCTCAGTAGGGAGTAACACCAAAACTTTCTCTCCTGCTTCCAGTTCTCTCTCTTCCGCGACTTTCCTGTATCGGTTAGCGTGCTTTGTGCGTGCTCGCTTAAAGTTAGTCGTTGCTAGGTCCCACCCTAGTTTCAACCTTTCCTTTAAAACCGACACATATTTACTGGCTGAGACAACTGTCTCATCAGCCTTCTCGTCTGTCAGAGACTGAAGTAAGGCTTCAAGCGGGCCCTTAATGGGTCTGCCGAATAAGAGTGTAGCTGGCGGAAATCCTGTGGAAGTATGAGGAGATTCTCTGTAGCCAAATAATGCTGCAGGAATACAGAGATCCCAATCTTCAGGTTTCACTTGTGCCAGCTTACTTAGCATCATGGTGAGGTTTCCATTAGCACGTTCCACGAGCCCATTTCCGGCCGGAGTATATGGCTTAGTGTGGATGTGCTGGGTCCTCAAGATCTTAACGATCTCATCCATCAACAGGTTTCGGTATGGAGATCCATTATCCGTCAACACTTGCTGCGGGAATCCCAACCGAGTGAAAATCTGCACGAGGGCTTCTGCGACATGCTTGGCATCTGCGCATGTTAGCGGGATAGCTTCTGCCCATAAAGTGCATGTATCGACTAAGGTCAGGATGAACCTGTTCCTTCTTTTAGTCCTTTCGAAAGGCCCTAAAATGTCGATCACAACCCGTTCGAATGGTGTTCCCATTATTGGCATTTCACCCATGTGGACTGGGGGGGGTCCGTTGCTTGGGTGGTACACGTTGGCACTGGGCACAGGATTTGACATATCTGATAATATCAGTATTTACTCCTGGCCACCAATAATGAGTGGTTATACGTTGGTTTGTGGCGTTCTGTCCCATATGTCCGCTAAAGGGAAGAGAGTGCCCCATTTCTAGGATTTGGCTTCTGTACTGTTTCGGTACTAGGAGCTGGTTGTAACCTTGGTCAGGCTTGCCCGTTCTCCGATAAAGTACGCCATCCTCAGAAAAAATGTCCCCGTGCTGTTTTGGTTCCTTCGCCATGGGCAGTTTCCTAAAGCAGGGTGCCAAGGTAGGGTCCTTGTATTGCGCTTCTTTAAGTTCCATAGGTAACAAATTTGGCGCAGGCTCCCGTTCCTTTTGGTTTGCCCTCTTGTAGTTACTGCTGCCACAATCGGCTCTTCCGGTTTCCCAATACACACGTATCTCCCGCCAAGTATGACTGGGTAGATGGGATCATCCATAACAGCCGCTTTGATCACACCTCTGACAAAGTCAGAGTGTATCTCCACCAATGCGATGGGAAGCGCTGTAGGTGCATCACTCTTACGAACTCCACAAAGTTTGACGGTCTCTCCTGTCTCTTGACCGGGTTTAACCAGGTTTCTGGCAACAATGCAATCGTAAGAAAGCCCCGTGTCAAATAAGCAAGAAGTTTGAGAACCGTTCAAAGTAACAATACCTCGCGTTGAGGGTCTATCCCCAAGAGGTTGGGAATCACTGTCAATAATTCCGCCTTGCGAGACTGTTAATAAGCATCCGATGCGTTTAGGCTCGGTGTGCTCGGTCTGATCATATGTCCCGTGCTCAGGGGTTCTCCCTTTGCCACCTTGTCCTTTCTGGCTACGCTGCCATGTAGGGCGGTCGGGTTGATCAGACTGTTTGGGGTGGTTGGGGTACTTGTTCTTGTAGAACTTGGATTTTTCAGGAGGGGGTTTTGAGGTCCAGTTTCTCTGTGGTTGTTTTGATTAGAAGCATGAGAAGATTGATCTAGGTTATTTTTTCGAAAATGCTCCTCTGTCGGTTTCCGCTTTGTGGCCGGTAGTTCAGCCAGCGCATTGTGATAACGCTCAGACTTTTCCAAAATGTCTTCAAGTTTTTCTGCCCCCTGCTCAGCGAGAAATCTCCGGGTATCAGCAGACAAAGTGTTCTTTATTTGTTCAGTTAGAACAAGTTCCTCAAGACCTTCATAGGTAGAGGGGAGCTGCGAAAGCTCAAGGCACTTTGTTAGATATCCCTTAAGACGAGATGAGAACTGGTGAAAAGTTTCAGAATTCTCTTTCCGGCTGTTGCGAAACAGTTGCAAAAAACTTGCGAGCGTTCATTTCAAAGCGCTCCAGTAACGCTTTCTTCAACACATCGTAGTCGTCTTGTTGGCTACTTTCCAGCTTAGAATAAACATCATAAGCAGAACCTTTTAGGGCCTGGGAAAGTTTCATATTCCAACGCGACCTCTCTAACCCGTACAGAGTTGCAATTTTCTCAAATTTTTCTAACCATGTGTCAATCTTCTCATTTGGACAATGAAAAGATTCAAGAGTGAAAGACATAGCATTTAGTTGAAGAGATTGAGTGTTAGCAGGATCAGTTAAGGAAGAATGAGGAGAAGACTCTCCATTGCTGGAGGTAGAGGCAGCGCCAAGACTTTGGACTTCTAGAGCCTTAAGAGCCAACTCATGCTGTCGTCGTTGCTCATTTTCTCTTTCCAAATGCTGTCTCTCCTTCTCTCTTTCCTCATGCTCTTTCCTTCTATTCTCGCATCCTGCGAATTTCCATTTCTTCATCCATCTTCTTCTGCTGTAATAGCCGGTCTTCCGCTTCCTTCCTCTCCGCTGCTTCTTCTTTCCTCCTTAGTTCTTCTTCTTTCCTCTCCGCATCATATCTCTCAAGTTCGTCCCTGACAAAAGCTTTCGCTTCTTCTCCTTCCAGTCCCTCCTCTCTCGCTTCGTCCCTGAGAAGTTGTCTAAGCTTTGCCCTCTCGGCCATATTATGTCAGTGACTGAGACACGTGGAGATAGAAAATAGGAAAAAGAATAACCTGGTTCCTACCACTTACGAGAAAAAAAAAACCAAAAATTCAAAAGATGATATCCTTAACCCTGGGATACCTCCTCCAAAGTAAAATCTAACTATCGCTGCTATTATCGGCAATAAAGCACTCAATGCAAAACACGACTACGCCAAATAAATGGTAGTTAAGATTACAACTGAAAAATAAGTTGCTACAGTGAAGTACCCAGTGAATGTTATACACTCACCACTTTACCAGCATTTAGTATTACAATCAGCAGTTAACATATATCCCGACAAAATCAACCTGTAACCAAAATGTATATTATTCAAAGATGCTGTGGAAAAAAAAACTTATTAGTTTGTGTGGTCAGCACGCCCGTAAACAGATCGCTAGTCTAGGGGGTAATTATTTAAAGATATAACAACTCACAAGACATCACACTCTTACTCTATTACAGAATAAGAATCTTAAATACAAAATCCAGATAGACGAGTCCACGTTTGTCGTACTCGTCTTCCTATTCTAAGTTCAAAGACCGGAAACGAGTCCTCATTTGTCGTACTCGTCTTCCTATTCTAAGTTCAAAAATCCGTCGGACGAGAACCCATTTGTCGTAGATTTTCGATAGGAGAATTAAGACTAGGTTTGGTCCCTTCTGAATAGGTTTGAATAGGTGATAGACTCAGTGAGAGTTAGTGAAAGGTAATAGAATTTCCACACACGTGAGATGATAGATTTTGATATAGTGGCTGTCTCTGAAAGCGAAAAGAATTCTTCTCTCTCTCACCTATCTTCTACAACAGTTGTTACAGCGTCAGACAGACTACACCAATATACATATTACGTATATTTCTATCACTCACAGGCACGCACATACACGTGACGACAGGTAAACACACAGACGTGGGAAAACTATAACAATGATATATATATTATCTAGAACGAGCTGACCAAACACGATTATTAAGTTCAAGAGCGATTTTATTATCAGGAAAAATCGGCTCACAACATCAAAGAAAGTACATCAAGGAAAATACATATACACATAGTCATAAAAAATCAAGGAAATGTTGCAAGGATGATAGCCCCGTTATAGTGTTAACTCTAGGTTTAGCCCGGCCCCGTTAAGAGAACAGATTATGGCGCCCGAGTCACAGATACATAGGGTTTGAGTCTAAGAGTTGTCTTTGTTTTATCTCGTAATTATATGCACAGAGTTTGAGAAAAATCTGATTTAACCTAAGACAAAAACACAAGAACTCTAGCCTTAGCAACAAATTATGCAGATTGAAAAAAAAATTAGGACAGCAACAGGGTGTCAAAGATAAAATAGTGAAAAATATCACTCAAACCAGCGTACACTCATTCATTCCGCCATGGCTTCTCACACTGGTACTCACGACTTTGCTTGCTGCCTCTTGGAACACATTGATTTTAGATTTTCACACAGACTCAAAAAATGCAGTCTTCTGCCAAGAAGTCCCCAGTTCCAAAAGACGTATTTAACTTGGAGTCTCCGGGAACGACTACTTGGGTATGCAAATTTGTTCAAATGTCTGATTAAGTCACCTAACAATTATTCCAGGCGCGGGAGTTAGCAGAGCACAGTGTCAATAGCGTAGGTTTCTAAAAAATGATGAATGTCAGGTCGGTGCCTTCCCTCAGTATAGGATTCACTTTAGTCACACCACAGATTTGTCCACAAGATATAATCTAGTCGGGAAATGATTGTTAATATTCACGCCACCAGGCAGCAAATTATATAGAGTTTCTAGAAGAAATTAAGTGCTGGCTCCAAGGTCCAGTATTTATCATTACAGTCTTTGAAAACCCGTTATAGGGATATTAGTATTTCTGTCTAACGTGCACCGTCAGATCAGTGTTACTTGAGAAAACCCACGTGGTTCAAAATAAGGACTGTCTATTTCTTCACAAGTATGGAAACTACTACTAGGTGCTGGTAAAGTTAGGGTCACCCCAAACTTTCACTGTGTGGAGGAAAAATAACACATATAATATAATAAACAGAATCTGTACTGGTTAAAACTTACATTTAAACTTGCAAGCAGAGAGCTTTGCTTATCATTTAAACTTCCCGTGACGTAAGTTATATTTAAAAATCAGCAATCCTCATAAATTAAGAACACGTGCGTATTCCGTCACCATTCATGAGGCTGGATTCTAGAGTTTATACGTTAGTTTAGAAAAATACACTCGACTGAGTATTAGCAGTTAAATTAAATTTATAAATAGCTACAATTGCCGTTATAAGCTAGAAATTTTAATTTTTAGTCTGCTTTCCACTGAATGCTTCCCTAGAAAATATAATAGCCTACCACTTTATCTCTCTTCTGCGCTAAAGAAATAGGTTTTAAAAATTAAGCGATTTAACACTTTAACACTCACAAAATCTATATATCTATCATATTAATTACCTCAACCACAGAATTACAGGTAGTCGCACAACTTAAGAATAAAAATGCTGAAAATATTTCTGGAAGTCTAGAAGTTCGACAAATTGCCGAAACAAACTGAGATCTTCGCTAACAGCTATTCTGTTTTTCGAGCGACCTATCTACTGTGGAGTCTATGAGCGAGAATGAAATTAAAGTTTCAAACTTGGCCAATATCTTAAAATCAGACAAAGGGCCCAAACTATTTCGCCACGCGAAATTATCTCCCCTACTCCCAACATTTACGTCCGCTTAACGCGTGTCGTAACTGTCACCTACTGACCACGATGTACGCGTGTCAGTTTCAAATCCCAGACAGCCTGACTCCATTTCAGGGCAGTTTTCACACTACAGCTGACCATGGCCCAAGGGAGCGCCGTGTCAGTTTGGGATTTTCCAGCCAAATGTCTGGATACTGACCGGTGCAGATGTAAAGTATCACACCTCACCGGGACTTATGCCGAGAAGAAGCTCGCGCGCTCGGTGAGAATGTAGACGATTTGCTACGTCCTATGTTCAGCGAACCGACTTATCACGCCTTCTGACGCCCTGCAGCCCTGACATCTACGTAATATCGTCCTAGCGCGATTCTCAGTTTAAGAGAAAGGAAAACAGGTAAAGTTTGCGAATTATATGAAAATAATATTCGCAAAACGAATGGATGAAAAATACACAGGAAAAAAAATTCAGAGATAATAAAAGAGAGAATTTATGTGAAAGAATAGGAAGAAGATGTAGGAAATTAAATGAATATAAACCCTACGTGACAAAATGTCATCCAATGTTTTGCACCAACTAATGACAAAGTATGCATAAACAAGAAGTTTAGATCATCATTGCAGGATGTAAAGGTATATAGAGGAGCAGATGTGGCATCAGATCACCACCTTCTTATAGCCAAAGTAAAAATGAAACTCAAGAGATATGCAACAATGCAAAATTATAGACAACAATTTAATGTAGGACATCTAAGAAATCAAGAAACAAGAGACACATTTGCGGTTACAATATCCAACAAATTCCAAGTGCTTCAACAACTGAAGATGCAGAGAATACAGACGACTATTGACAGCAAATCAAAACAGTATGGTGTGAGACATGTGAAGAAATACTAGGGAAAAGGGAACGACAACAAAAAGCATGGATAACAATAGAAACCATCAATAAGATAAAAGACAGGAAAAACAAGAAAGCAGATTTAAACACAAGCAAAACCAAAAGTTCCAAAGCCAAGGCTCAAGAAGTGTACACAGAAGCAAACAAAGAAGTAAAAAGAAGTATCAAAAGAGACAAGAAGAAGTATATTGAGGAGTTGGCAAGAGAGGCAGAAGATGCTGCAGCCAAAGGAAATATGAGAGAACTGTATAACAGCGCAAAGAAGCTAACGGGGAAATACAAGCAAACAAGTTGCCTCATAAAAGACAAGAATGGGAAACTGCTCAGCAATATACAAGAGCAAATGAAGAGGTGGACAGAATATTTTGAGGACCTTCTCAATAGACGAGCTCCACAAAACCCCCCGGACATCCAGCCAGCAGAAGAAGAGCTACAAATTAACGGTGAAAGACCAACGAAGGAAGAAATAAAGAAAGCCATAAAGCTTCTAAGAGATGGAAAAGCGTCTGGACTTGATGGCATTCCAGCAGAGGCCATCAAAGCAGATATCGACACGGCTACAGAAATGTTATATAAATTACTTGGTAAAGTCTGGGAAAAGGAAGAGATACCAGCAGAATGAAAGGAAGGATATCTGGTTAAGTTGCCTAAGAAGGGAAATTACAAGACAAGAGTGCACAAATTATAGAGGAATAATGTTACTTTCAGTGCCAGGAAAAGTATTAAACAGGATTATCCTTGAAAGATTAAAAGAGTCCATAGACAAGAAACTGAGAGATGAACAAGCAGGTTTTCGACAAAACAGATCCTGTACAGACCAGATAGCCACTTTGAGAATAATAGTTGAACAAAGTCTGGAATGGAATTCACCACTATACATCGGATTTGTGGACTACGAAAAGGCATTTGACAGTGTAGACAGAGAATCACTTTGGAAATTGATGAGGCATTATGGAGTTCCCCTGAAGATCATTAATTTAATAAAGAAAACATATGAAGACATGACATGCAGAGTTCTTCATGAAGGACAGCTTACAGAACCGTTTGGGATAAGAACAGGAGAGCTACAGGGATGCCTCTTGTCTCCATTTCTTTTCTTACTAGCAATAGACTGGGTTACGAGAACATCGACAACACACAACAGAAATGGAATCCAGTGGACTCTGACTAAGCAGTTGGATGATCTGGATTTTGCTGATGACTTAGCTCTTCTGTCCCATAACCGTAATCAGATGCAGGACAAATTGAAAACACTCGATGAGAGGTCACAGCAATGGGTCTGAAAATACACAGGGAAAAGACAAAGATAATGAGAATAAATGCAGGTAATGATAACAGGGTTGAACTTGAAGAAGCACCAATACAAGATGTAGAATTGTACACATATCTTGGCAGCAATATAGACAAAGTTGGAGGGACAGACAGTGATATCAAAATAAGAATACAAAAAGCAAGAGGAGCTTTCATTGCATTGGGAAATATATGGAGATCAAGAGAAATCGGATCCAACACGAAAATAAGAATCTTCAACTCAAATGTGAAGTCAGTCCTATTGTATGGCTCTGAGAAATGGAGAACAACAAAGACAACTACCAAAAAGCTACAGACTTTCATAAATGGGTGCTTGCGTAGAATAGAGGGATTAAAATGGTATGACAAGGTTACCAACGTGGAACTGATGACAAGAACTAGACAAGTGCCAGTGGAACAAGAGATGATAAGAAGACGATGGCGATGGATAGGACACACACTGAGGAAACCTGTTGATAGCATTACAAGGCAGTCCTTGTTCTGGAACCCCCAGGGCAAGAGAAGCAGAGGTAGACCAAGAAGCACATGGAGAAGAGAGCTGGAAATAGAGGTGAAAATGATAAGGAGAACGTGGAAAGAACTTGAGATGATGGCTCGTGACAAGAGGACTTGACATATGTTTGTTGAAGGCCTATGCTCCTTTAGGAGTGGAGGGTTATGATGATGATGACGGTTCTTCAATATGTGTCCTATCCATCGTCAGCGTTTTCTTCTCATCTCTTATGGTAATCTGAACATTCTTCTGTACAACTACATCTCTGTAAACTCTGGTCATTTTTCTGCTTGTCTACTAATCTTCCATGACTAGCTTCCGTATGATAGGATTGGTTCTCAGTTACAGTGAAGACCTTTTATTATCTATAAAACATCTGCTTCTCGTTGCTAGATGAACTGAACTTTAAGTATAGTTAGAACAATGTCAAATATTTCACTTGGAAATTGTGTACTTCTTCACTGACTACAACTTGGTTCTGTAGATTTCTGTAAGGATTACATTTTGTAAATTTCTGTCGATCAAATTATGTCAAGCTGTCTGTTTGGTGCTATCCGTTTATGTTCGTTCCATGTCTCCATTATCCTTTTTTTTTATATAATTCTGCCTCGATTTCTATTCTTCCTGTTTTACAGATCTTCCTCTATTTTTTACCATAGGGATTCAACCACAATGGGGATTCCTTGTAGTGCTACACGCGTGTTTTAGCAATGTGTGTCCTACACGCGTGTTTTAGCAATGTGTGTCCTACACGCGTGTTTTAGCAATGTGTGTCCTACACAGCGGCACCGTCGTTTCCATCGCGCATGTATCCACTGTTACTTATCTAGTCCTTTCTATCAGTTCCACAGTGGTAATCTTGTGATGTCTTTCCAGTCCTTTTTTGCACAAACACCCATCGGTAACAGTATCTACCTTCTTGGTGGTCAATTTTTCTAAAATCTCTATTTCAGAGCTAAACAATAGGACTGTTTTAAGATGTTATTTGAAAGCTCTACAATAGGGACCGATGTGATCATCAGAAGTGTTCTCCCGTCGATCAAGTGTTTGGGCCCTTTAATTTTTTTTCACATTGGTAGTGGTCTCCTCATAATCAAACTGCCTGTGCATGATCTCTTTCAAACTATCAAGGATGATCGTGGTTAATATCTGCCCTGAATCGTATTGTAACAGTATTCCTCTGTAATTTGCGCACTCATGCAGATTTCTCTTCTTTGGCAACCTGGTCATACACCCTTCCTTCCAGTCTACTGGTCTTTCTTCCAACTTTACCAAATAATTTGTCTATTTCTAAATAAGTGTCAATGTCTGCTGTGACAGCCTCTTTTGGAATGCTACCTAGACCCGCAGTTTTCCCACTTCTTAGAAGCTTTATGACATTCCTAATTTCTTCCTTATTTGGTTTTGCACTGCTAACTCCTTTTCTGCTGGCCGTATGTTTGGGAGATCGTGATGTTGATCTATTTAGAAGTTCCTCAAAATGTTCCGTCCACCACTGCTTCTGCTCGTTTATGTTGCCAAGCAATTTTCTTTGAATGCTTTTAACATTTCCCATTTAGTTTATTTGTACTGTTGCATCTTCTTATTATTATTCCTTTTCGTTTCTGAGTATGGAGTCACAACAGCAGCTAGTCCCTTGTACGTAGCTTCAATCAAAGCTTGTATGTGCTCTTGTAATGTTAGTTTCTGTAACAATTTGTTTTAAATTATAATGTTGGCAACCCTTGGCAAAATCTTATATTAATCGCCTTGTGAGGGATCAGTAGTCCCATCCTTTGTCTGTTCAGAGATCCACAGAAACCAAAAGTACATAGGTCCCTCATGATCCTTTTGGCTGCAACTTCCTCTACATCTCTTGCCAATGATCGGAGAATTCTTTCTTCTTATACTTCTTACCTCATTGTTTGCTTCTATTTTTGGTTCGTGTGCTTTAGCTTCAGCTCTAGAGCTTCTGGCTTTGTTTCAACTTGTTGATAGTTTCCACTGTTATCCATTCTTCGTGCTTGTGTTCCTTTTTTCCATAGACGTCTCCTGATGCCTCATTCCATATGCTTTTGATTTCTTGCCCCTGGTCTTAATTTTCCTTCAGGTTTACACTTCACTAGCACAATGTAGTCCTAGGGGTCTCAGAAGAAACAAATAAATAATAGATCTACTGCACCCTCAGCCAAGTCATACAAGGCGATTAACGTGAGGTTTTGAGTGGCTTGGCAACCTCGTTATATAAAACAAAATGTCACAGAAACCACAGCTACAAGACCATGATACTGATTTATGTAGACTTCCTGCGGGACCAGCTACAGTGGTTGCTACATGATCCGTAGGGAGCGCAAAGGAAAATGTCGATGATTATCCATCTATCGTGGACGAGCAATATTTACTGGTGATAATGTAAGTCTATATAATGTAACTCAGGTTTATTTTTAAACTAAACATGTGTCTTACCTGTCCAGGTGAGCAAGTCCGTGGACAGTCTACTTGCTGTGGCTTCAAGTATAGGCCTTCCGCCAGAAGCTACGTTGCGGGCCAGTCTCCGCCCGGATAGATACAGCCTTCAACAGTTCGGCAGCGAATCCAGCCTTGGCTCCACTGCTTCCAGCGGGAAAATCAGGAGGCACTCATACGACCACACACTCAAGGACAAAAGAGAAGAGTCATCTCAGTATTTGGACTGTCAAGATGTCGCCAGCGACCGCGAAATGTCGTCATCCAGTCAAGAACCCTCGCCAGTACATCGTTTCAGAGATTCAACCGACATCGGAGACAGACGGCTGGAACAACTGGTCAAACGGCAGTCCACTTTATCTTCTCTAGGCACGTCCACGAGTTTTGCCAGCGACAGAGACTCTGCTGATTCAGATATTGATGAAAAGTACAGTAACATTTTGGATCTTGACACATCGATGCTTGCAGGATCTGAGGAGGAGAGCTCCAGTTACTCTGAATCCCCTACTATTACCGTACACACATGTCATTCACAGGTAGGAGAAGACCATTATGTGTTCTTTACTAGGTTATGCCTGGCCGTATGCTTGTAAAAACTGGACTGGGACATGGTCCAGTGGGACAGAAAACACCTCACACAAAAAAAAAAAAAAAAAAAGTTTTCTTTCTGTCTTGCTCTCTCGCTCCTCGGTCTCTCTGTCTCTGTCCTCTGACCCTCTCTCTGTCTGTCTCTCTCTTCTCTCTCATATATATATATATATATATATATATATATATATATATATATATATATATATATATATATATATATATATATATATATATATATATATATATATATATATATATATATATATATATATATATATATATATATATACTGTTCAAAAAAAGAAACGCATAGCTATCCGAGGGCGCGTTTTTTATGAGTTTGTAAGTAAAATTTGGTGCTAGGGTATATAAAAACCAGCCTCAAATGTTCTTTACGGTGTCAAATGCACGTGTTGACCTGAATTGCGTTCGTTTTTGTAATCGTTACAACGCAGTGGGCAATAGTGTATATGAAGCAATTTTTGACCACAGCTCATGTTGCGCGCACGTGAAAGCAACAACATTTGAGGTGAACACTATTCACTGACTACGCAACTGAAACCCTATAAAAGGATAACGCTAAACACAAAAAATTCAGTTAATTTTTAAGCAGACATTTATGCCGTCTCTATCGATAAATTTAAGGAACATTGCTATTGGCCGTTTGCACGCAGGCGAAAGTCAAAGTCAGGTTGCCAGGCATCTAAACGTGCATCAGAGTACCATCAGTCGACTTTGGCACCGGTTTTATGCATCCATGCCCAGAAGATGCCAGTCGCTGATCGATGCACGAGGAGGCCACACACCATACTAACGGGAAAGCCCATACGCCAAAAACTCTCGTGACCCAGATGCAAAACAACTGTCAATTGATTGGTTGAACACTAAGGTATTCTTTTGTGCAATTTGAACAATTAACTCATTAAATTAAAAAAGTTATTGAATGTCAAAATTATGGATATGTGTGTGCCTTCAGTAGCTATGCGTTTCTTTTTTTTTGGACAGTATAGAAAGATTAACTGAAGTTTAAAACAAATGTTGGGAAAGGTTACGAATAAGTATCCACAAGATTGGGATAGACTATTACCCGCTATTCTCTTCGCCTATAGAGAAATTCCCAACGAAAATACGGATTTTGCGCCATTTGAATTATACTGTTCAAAAAAAGAAACGCATAGCTATCCGAAGGCACACACATAGCCACAATTTTGACATTCAATAACTTTTTTGCCTTAATGAGTGGGGTGGGGGTGGGTGGGGGGGGGTGTGGGTAGGTGGGTGGGGGTGGGTGGGTGGGTGGGTGGGTGGGGTGGGTGGGTGGGGGGGTGTTGGTGGGGGGGTGGGTGGGGGTGGGTGGGGTTGGGGGTGTGTGGGTGGGTGGTGGTGGGTGGGTGGGTGGGTGGGTGGGTGGGTGGGTTGGTTGGTTGGTGGGTGGGTGGGTGGGTGGGTGGGTGGGTGGGTGGGTTGGTGGGTTGGTTGGTGGGTGGGGGGGTTGGGTGGGTGGTTGGTTGGTTGGTTGGTTGGATGGTTTGGGTTGGATGGTTGAGTTTGGTTGGTTGGTTGGTTTGGTTGGTTGGTTGGTTTCGTTGGTTGGTTTCGTTGGTTGGTTTCGTTGGTTGGTTGGTTGGTTGGTTGGTTGGTTGGTTGGTTGGTTGGTTGGTTGGTTGGTTGGTTGGTTGGTTGGTTGGTTGGTTGGTTGGTTGTTTGTTTGTATGTATGTATGTATGTATGTATGTATGTATGTATGTATGTATGTATGTATGTATGTATGTATGTACGTACGTACGTACGTACGTACGTACGTACGTACGTACGTACGTACGTACGTACGTACGTATGTACGTACGTACGTACGTACGTACGTACGTACGTACGTACGTACGTACGTATGTATGTATGTATGTATGTATGTATGTATGTATGTATGTATGTATGTATGTATGTATGTATGTATGTCACAGACGATAGGATAGTATGGCGCTCTCTTTGGCAAACCTCTACACCCCAGGGTAGAAGAGTAACGGCTAAATAAGTAAATTATATGTATATATATTAGACAGTGAGAAAGAGAGAGAGAGAAGAGAGAGAGAGAGGGAGGGAGGGAGGGAGGGAGAGAGAGAGAGAGAGAGAGAGAGAGAGAGAGAGAGAGAGAGAGAGAGAGAGAGAGAGAGAGAGAGAGAGAGAGAGAGAGGAGAGAGAGAGAGAGAGAGAGAGAGAGAGAGAGAGAGAGAGAGAGAGAGAGGTTCTCTGTGGAGATATGTCTGGAAAATGTCACCCACCTATGGATAAGCTATAATGATAAGGCCGAACATTGGCACCCGGAAGGTTTTATATTATTGCTGATCTCAATAAGGAAGATTGTTTAAATCCAAATTTCCGCCTAGACGTTCATTTTTACCACTTTTTCGTCCTACACTACGACACAGCAATACATAGGAAACTCTGAAATAACGAAAAGTCCAGTTTGTGTAGTAGCAGAGACCTGCAGAATACTTACGAATTAATCATATTTTTATTGTTAAAGCTGTTTTATTTTATGCAGTATTTCAGTTTATTTGTTCATCAAAATAATAAAGAGCCATAACACTTCTCAATGTGGTAAAAGTCATAATAACTCTGAGCATGTATTAAAAGGGTGTTAGAGATTTATTGAAAGTCGAATTTCGCTTAAGTAGAAGCATTTCTGAAGGTCCCGGCCATATGTCTTCTTTGTTTTTGTTAAAACAAACTCCGGTTAAGTCAAATTCTGATAACTAGAATTTTCAGATAAGTCGAGGTAATTTGTCTGTCCCAATTCAAATTTGAACTCGCATAAGTAGAAGTTCTGCCTTCATCGCCTAAGTTACAGTACAACGTGGCCGTATATAATGTGTGTGCGTGTGTGTGCGTGCGTGCATGCTTATGTGTGTGAGAGTGTGTGTGAGTGAGTGAGTGAGAACAGACGATAACGGGTTAATAAACGTCCGAGAATCCAGAAATACATTACAACGCTAACATTCATTAAACCAGCAAGCACGTATTCGTCAGGCCAACTGAGACAACCAGTTTCACCTTGGTTTGCGAGAAAATGGTTTGCATTAAACGTTGACAGCAACGGGACTACGAGTTTGAGATATTAGATAAACAAAGAGTGAAACTCAAGTCCTGTGAAAATTAAATAATAAACATTAACCAGTACTTAGCAGGCAGTCGTAACAAAGAAGGACGGAAAACACTAGACAACAGGTAACTCTTATTTCGGTTTACTTGTTATCGCTCTAGAAATCCGTGTTGGAACCGCTAACAGAGCACGCAGAAAAACTAAGCCAAACGCGCGATTCGACCGTTTTTACACGCGCTACTATGCTTCTAGCATTTAACTTGACACTAAATTTTAAGCTTCAGTAAATGGCTTTTGAAAACTTTAAAAGATGCAGAAATGAAAATTTAAAATCAAAATACTTGTTACTAAATGGTTTACAAAAATTGCTACATGCTTTACCTCTTATTCTGACGTAATTGTCCGTCTTTGAGCAGAATTCTGATAAGCAGAATATATATATATATATATATATATATATATATATATATATATATATATATATATATATATATATATGGTTTATATATATTATATATATATATATATATATATATATATATATATATATATATATATATATATATATATATATATATATATATATATATATATATATATTGATGGCGCCAAAAGAACTGTTAGCTTAGGGTGTCAAATACTCTAGCACTGAACCCGATCGTATATATCTTCTTTCCTTACAGTTCCTTTTGAAACAAGCCTTTGACGCATTTTTATATACCCTTTGGATTAATCATTATGCGAGTTGTTTACCCCTTCTGTTTACTCCGTCTCTGCTGATTTCTTTCCATATTAATCCTAGGTGCTGTCAATCTTTACATTGTTTATGTTTGTCATCCGAGAGTCGTGCGAGATGTTTATATGTATTCTTAACACAGGTCCTCATCATCTCCATAGCCACTTATGTAATGTCATCATCGTTATTGTCAGTGGTTGTACGATGATATTTTTTTAACATATATTATATCAGGGGTCCCTAAAGGGGGTCGATATCGACATCCAAGTGGTCGATAAACCTGAGAGGATCGAACGGGGGTCGATTGAACTTTGAGATGTTCATCAATCCCCTCGAAAAATTTAGGGAAAACTTTTAAGTATGTTTCGAGGACATGGGAAAATGCATGTACCAGACGTGATTGTTACGTCGTTTAATGTAGAAATGGAAAATGCAATCACTGAATCTTACCTACAAGATGAACTTACTGATATGTGTGTGGATATCAGAGCTAAATTATTTTTCAAAAATAAAAGCCTCAGTGATTGTTGGAGTAATGTAGATACTGCTACAAAATACCTCAAGCTTTGTGCGACAATTGAGCCTTTTCTATTTACATTCCTAAGATCGTACATGACTGAAGTGTTTTTGTTTTTTTTAAATAAAATTTTGTCGAGGCGCGCCGTTCAACCTAGAAATAGGATCCGTTGGTTATATTGGGCGCATGTCCAAGCAGAAAAGACCTTGCGGTCTGTTTAATGAAGAAGCTGGTTTTAACCCCCACTATTACAGTTTTATCACAGCAAAGAAACCTGGAAGAGTGTGGTGACTTACGATAGAAACTCGCCAGTCTCCAACCAAATATCAATGCTCTTCGTTAATACTCATAAGCCACATCCTCCTTATTAACAAATTTAACTAGTACAAAACATGTTAACGTTAAGTTTATTTGCTTCAATAATAAATTCTCTATTTTATTCATTATTTGTGTGTGAGTGTGTGTGTATGTGTGTGGTTTTTTCTTTGTTTTTTTTTTTTTTTTTTTGCAAGGGTGAGGTTGATTAAGGATTAAAGACTATATGAAGGGGTCGGGACTCAAAAAAAGTTTGGGGACGCCTGCATTTTATAAATGAAACACTTATGATATTACCCCATCCTGTATTCATGTATTCACCGCCCGCACTTGAAATACTGCACATTGCATGTTATAAATCTTTATTAAGTTGCGACTGGCGTCGTTTGTGAGAACAATAAATCTCATATGAAATATTTTCTGAATAAACGTGACATAATTACTCCCAGAGGTCCTTTTGATCGATTAAAGTGCGCGCATATACTGTACGCATACTGCAAAAAATGTTTCGCCGGCAGCCGACAGCGCTTCTGAAAGCGAAAAAAAAAGTAATTTGCTACTTAATACAGGGTTTTCCAAAAGTACTCCATCCCTCTATTTGACGACACTGTAACTTGTTTTATTTCACTTTTCTTGTCTTCATCTTTTGCAGATTATAAAAACTCAGTCCTAAATTTAATTCATAAAATCATTTTGGGTTTTGTTTTCTCCAGTTAGAATCTAGGTTTTTTTTTTTTTTTGGGTTCATAATTTAAAAGCAAAATAAATTGGTGATGATTTTTGGAACACCCTGTATAAACTTCACGGAGCACGAGAGTCGTTATGAAATCAAGCCTTTTACATGTTATTGTTAAATCTGTATTGCTGTTGACAACAACAGAGTTAGTGAACAGTTGTATTCACTGTTTATGTGTTATATTCTCTCGGAAAGAGAATACCCCATATTATGATTGTCTGCTTATCTCATTTTCTTGCTGTCTCTGTCTAGGTCTTGCATTCTGTGTCTTGTGGCATCCTTTTACACCCATTTTAAAAATCTCTCTTTTTGTCACTCTGTAATACTCTTGTGCTCCTTTTCTTTCTTTCTTTCTTTTTTATTTCCATTGTCTTCTTCCTCATTTTTTCTTTTAGCATTCATTTTAAATATCTGTGTCTTCAATTTGCAATCTTTAGCTTCCTTCATTTATCTTTCGTCCGCTTTTTCCTTTTACAGTATTACTGTCAAACCTCGTCTTTCATTTATTTCTCTTTGTTTAGTTCTCAGTTTTTTGTTATTCATTGAACTCCTTTAACATTGTTCTCTTTGTCGTTAGTTTCATCCGTTCTTGTTTTGATTCTTGATTTATGACCTTTCTTTTAACTTTATTGTTTTAATTTGTCCTGAATGTTTACTGATGACGAAGACATTTGTTTCGATACACGGATGTTTTTGTTCTTACGTTGCCGTTATGATAATTTCCACTGTTTTTATATAGACGTTATTAATTCACAGAAAAGCAACGCGTCTGAGAGTAATTTTTGTGAGACGATTGTAATAAAAACAAGTGTGTAGTCGGCCAAATCATTTTTCAATTTCTGAAATTGTATAAGTCCGACTACCGTCTCCATCTACAGTTTTTTTTAAACTATTCATATTGCATAAAATTCGGACTTCGACTTCGATACAAAAACGACCAACTCCACGACTCCGACTCCACAGCCCTGACAAAAAGTGAGAACACAGCATGAACACGTTACCGAAGCGAAAAATTCAGAGTACTAGACTGACTGAGCGCCAATCGGTTAGAGCGTTGTCCTGTCGCGGCACAGTTACCAGGATCCGGGATCGAAACCTGGTAGCTTCACGTTCTAGTCTACCCAGCTGTAAATGGGTACCTGACTCTGCACCAGAGCCGCAGAAGGCAACGACAGCGATGAAAGGAGCTGGTAACACCACCTCATACAGCTGAACCTAATATTGTAAAGTCTCAAACATTTCACTCCCCTTCGGCAGTATCTGCCATGGGACTATATCACATAATTGCCAAGTGCCAGCGATGAACTACCGGGAAGAAGAGAGAACACTGCACGAGTCCGTGCCATGATTCTGACAAGAATCATGTCAGTGCTTGTAAGATGACCTTTGTGATAGATACATTTGATAAATTATTTATAAAAGAAGCAAAATGTCTACAGATCAGCCATGGCTCCACATTTGACGACAATCGTAGCAGACGTATCTTTCCAAAATTGTTTATCAGATGTGTTTCCCAAGCAGAAAAAAATCGCAATGTTCGCAGACATGAGACATTGGTAAAGCAGCCAGCAGTCATGAACCCAAGGAGAATGAATATATTTAAAAAAAATAAAAGAATAGGTTGGTTCAGCTTGATGACAAATCACAATCATGAGCCACGGCATGAACATTTAACTTCAGACTGGAAGCGAATGGGACAGAGTACGGCCCAAGAGCTGATGAATTGAGGTAGCGACAGTCTTAGGGCCGAAGAGCTGATGAATTGAGGTAGCGACAGTCTTAGGGCCGAAGAGCTGATGAATTGAGGTAGCGACAGTCTTAGGGCCGAAGAGCTGATAAATTGAGGTAGCGACAGGGCCGAAGAGCTGATAAATTGAGGTAGCGACAGTCTTAGGGCCCTAGAACTAATAAATTGAGGTAGCAACAGTCTTAGGGCCGAAGAGCTGATAAATTGAGGTAGCAACAGTCTTAGGGCCGAGGAGCTGATAAATTGAGGTAGCAACAGTCTTAGGGCCGAAGAGCTGATAAATTGAGGTAGCGACAGTCTTAGGGCCCTAGAGCTGAGAAATCAAGATGGCGACAATCTTAGGGTCCAAGATCTGATAAATCGAGGTAGCAACAATCTTCCTTTAAATAAATATCCATGGCAAGCACACCAGGTCGTATACGGACACTGGATCAGAAACTTTGTTACTATTTTTAAATACTAACTTTAAAATTATGTAACTGGGAATCTACTAAAGTTATCAAAAATCTAATAAGATAAAAGGTTTATTGCACATTGATGAGCTTCCAATTCAGCGTTGGTGCTAGTAATTAAAAAAAAAAATAAAACAAAACTAGTGAATTGGAATATACAGTTAAAATCCAATATGGCTACTGTTTCCATGGTAGCCAATAACATTATGCCAGCATATCCTGTGTTTCGTATAACGTCTTTGATCCTTAGCCGCCTACTGGCAAAGCAGTCAGTAGCCATCACGACTGGTGGCGTATTGTAGAGCAGCAACAATCTACTTCCACTTTGCTCGGTCGGCGGCCATCCTTCGTGCAGTGCCCCAGCTCTGGTTCATTCTTCGCATCTCGGCCTCCACAGTTCTCCACCAAAAAGTTGTTGGTCGGCCTCTCATTGCTGTTCTTGTGATGGTATCAGGGTCTCTTCTGAGGACGCGGCCAACCCAACTCCAGCGTCTGCCAACTATGATGTTGTGCCTGTTCTCTTTTGGTTGCTCTGAGTAAGCAGTTCTCGGTTTATGGTGGTGATTGGACAAAAAATTCAGAGAATTTTCCTCAGGTAGATTTTCGCATAACTATTAGTGTTTTGAGTAACGCCTGGACACTTTAATTGTAATCCTGCGAATATTTATAAAAATAGTATTTCAGTATAATGTGGCAGCGCTGGTTAACAGTTAGTTGGTGCACACAGCCTTTGTCTACCCATGATCTTTTGCCTCAAGCGTTGGTGATTGACTTCTCCGTATGTTGGCCGTTTATATACAACACACATTTAGTGACCACATAATACCACGTAGCAACTCTGGTACAAACATGGGAACGACGCATTCAACTGGAACAAATGTTTATTTACACTATGTATAACAAATGTCGTCGGTGACCCCTCCAATAATCTGGGTCCATCCGACTTTTCTCTCTTGAACACTATTAGCTTCCATACAACCATGTACTTCAGAATTTCACTGTCTTATGCATATTGTCCCTTTGAGGACAGTACAGGTATATTATTGGAATGCGCTCAGGTTATTAAGATAGTTATACCGGACTGACTCCGGGGAATGTAACTTTTCCTGATTATGGTGGCCGCTATCTTAGCAGACTTATCCACCATCGAATTGTCATAACTACTGTACGTACCCTTCCTTCAGAATAACGCTTCACCGCTCCTTCCCCCTTGTACTATTGTCGGAACTCGTCAGCCTTACCAAGGGGTAAAGCCTTTTGAGGCTTATGTCTACACAGTAAATTAATATGAAACAAATATAAAGGTATGTTATAAGACACTCGTAGGAAATAAAGAAGTAGAACACTAGACAACAGAAAAACAACAGACATGAGTGGCTTACCCAGGATTTGAACCCTGGACCTTCCGTGCAACAACACCGCCTAGCTATGCAAGCGAATCACACTGTCCTCCCTGCCATCTACGCATCCCCAAAAAAGGATGTTTCAATGACAGGTCATTAGTGCGAACCTCTATACATAACACCGGAAGTTTACCATGGGCAGTTCAGCCTATTAATGACGCAATCACTTCTGTTGTTCCCCTATATATCAGTATTGGTCAGTCCAACAAGACAAAGACCTTAATACTGTGTCCAGTATGATAGTAGACTTAGAACAGTAAGAACAGGACAGAAGGTAGGTTTGGTATTGTATAAAATTTGTTTCATATTAATTTACTGTTTACAGGCCTCGTGGTTTCCCTTCCTTATGTGTTATAAATGTTTATACAATACCAAACCTACCCTCTGTCCTGTTTTTACTGTTCTAAGTCTACTATCATACTGGACACAGTATTAAGGTCTTTGTCTTGTTGGACTGACCAATACTGATATATAGGGGAACAACAGAAGTGATTGCGTCATTAATAGGCTGAACTGCCCATGGTAAACTTCCGGTGTTATGTATAGAGGTTCGCACTAATGACCTGTCATTGAAACATCCTTTTTGGGGATGCGTAGATGGCAGGGAGGACAGTGTAATTCGCTTGCATAGCTAGGCGGTGTTGTCGCACGGAAGGTCCAGGGTTCAAATCCTGGGTAAGCCACTCATGTCTGTTGTTTTTCTGTTGTCTAGTGTTCTACTTCTTTATTTCCTACGAGTGTCTTATAACATACCTTTATATTTGTTTCACATTAATTTACTGTTTACAGGCCTCGTGGTTTCCCTTCCTTATGTGTTATAAAAGTTTATGTCTACACAACCCGGACTCGGGATATCTAAGAGACGATATATAGGCTCCTTCAACTAGTGGTCGCCTTCATTATGGCTGCCCTGCTTCTGTTCCGACGTCTCTCACGCTTCTGCCTGATGCTGAGAAAAACGTGCCTCACCTCTTTCTGTTTTGGCCCTTCCTATACGCATCCTTTCCGTACATCCGTTTTTTCTACCTCGTCTATACCAACTCATGTTAGACTTCTCATTCTTCTTTCCTTTACTGCCACAATAACATTTACTATTCATTCATTCATGCATTCACTATTCATTCACTATTCATTCATTCACTATTCATTCACTATTCATTCATTCACTATTCATTCATTCACTATTCATTCATTCATTCAATATTCATTCATTCTTTCATTATTCATTCACTATTCATTCATTCACTATTCATTCATTCACTATTCATTCATTCATTCAATATTCATTCATTCACTACTCATTCATTCATTCAATATTCATTCATTCTTTCATTATTCATTCACTATTCATTCTTTCACTATTCATTTATTCATTCACTATTCATTCATTCACTATTCATTCATTCACTATTCATTCATTCACTATTCATTCATTCACTATTCATTCATTCAATATTCATTCATTCACTATTCATTCATTCACTATTCATTCATTCACTATTCATTCATTCATTCACTATTCATTCATTCACTATTCATTCATTCAATATTCATTCATTCTTTCATTATTCATTCACTATTCATTCATTCACTATTCATTCATTCACTATTCATTCATTCACTATTCATTCATTCATTCACTATTCATTCATTCACTATTCATTCATTCAATATTCACTCATTCTTTCATTCTTCATTCATTCATTTTCCTGTGCGCTTCTTACGGAACATGGAGCTACTACTGCGGCTGGTCCCCTCACAGGAAGCCTACACCAAGCAGTCACGTGATCTTGCCGCTGTGGTTTCTGTGGCTATTTGTGTTACATGATGAGGTTACGAGCCCAATGCAAGCATTCATTATTGCCGATGTAGTATTTTTTTATCGAAAAAATTCGCTCGCGCACACGTAGACACGACTCTTAACTGTCTGGGCCAACTTGGTGGTTAGATCAATGGCAGCTGGCCATTTTTCAACCAAATATTGTATGAGAGAGACTCGCTCGCTTCTCTGTCTCTCACTCAATCTGTATCTCTCTATGTCTCTCTCGCTCTCTCTATGTATGTTTGTGCTTCTGTATGTGTATGGAATATGGCTACTTCACCCCCAGGTATGTCGTTCATAGCGAATAATATGAGGTTGTGCCTGGGGCTTACACAACGGGCTGATCACCCGTTTGCCAGTCACTTCGATTACGGAAACAACAGCAAATGGGTTGATTTGCCGTTGCCCTAAAGACGCCACTAGGCGTGATGGGAAACAATGGCAAAGAAAACCTATCTGCTGTTGCCCTAAGACGCCACTAGGCGTAATGGCCACTGACTGCTTTGACGGTCTGTGGCTAAGGACGGAAGAAGAAGAAGAAGAAGTGCCTGGGGCTTGCAATCTCATCATGTCAAACAAATTGCAACTAGTTTTGAAGGGTATCCATGTTGTTGTCTGTAAGTCTATCTAAGCCTCCTAAACCCTTTCCATCACTGAGTTTGAGCTTTTTATTTACATTCTTCAATCTTCGTAATCTCGTACCACATCTCTTTTGAACATGCTCAACACATTCCAGTTTTGATACATTGACTGATTCCCCATACGGCTTAGATTCTACCACTTTTTTAAAGGAAGCTGAATCTCCATCGCCAAGGTATTCACTGTATATGAGGCTGTGTTTCTCAACTGACCGAGAAAAGATTCGAACGCCTCCGGCTGCCCCCATTGTCCCTGCAGTACCAGCATGATTGACTTTGCAGTTGTGGGCTGCCTTCCACTTAAGATACTTCTCTGGCTCTCCATCTTTCCTTTTGTCCCATCGTTTGCATCCATCACAAATGTTCGACAGTGTCTCCACATCTAGACACATCCCGCTATCTATCGAAATGGAAGTTACTACACCATGATGACTGGCATGATCCCGTCGTTTCCAAGTTCCGTCCATTGAGACACCACACATGACTGTTCCAGTCTCATTGCTAGTTTTTGCATTTTAATTTCTTTAGCAGCCTCAGACATACTTTCTTCAGCCACTGCTTGGCAAGTAGCATGCACATGCATACAAATGTCTCTATAACTATGTCCTGGTGTTTTACTGATACATAAGTTATGGAATCATTATCAATTCACCTTTTTAGTGTGGGAATCGTGTTTTCAAAAAGTGGTTAGTAACCAGAGGTAAACAATGCGTTGTCAGGGAAAATGTATATCACCCCCTGGTGTCGTAGATTTTTGATAGGAGAATTAAGACTTGGGTTGGTCCCTTCTGAATAGGTTGGAATGAGTGATAGTCACAGAGTGAGATAGAAATACAAAAATAGATTTCCACGAGTGAGGTGGTAGAATAGTGATAGAGGCTGTCTCTGAGAGCGGGAAATCTTCTCTCTCTCTCTCACCTATCTTCTACGACAGATCTAAAGTAGTCAGACAGTCTAACACACACATATATATATATATATATATATATATATATATATATATATATATATATATATATATATATATATATATATATATCCACTCACGTGCACGCACATTCAAGTGACGACAGGTAGACGCACAGACGTGGGAAACTATAACAAATGATTATATAGATATTTAGAACGAGCTGACCAACATGCTGATTAATTTATTGTTAAGTTTATTTATCAGAGTAAACTTACGTCACAACATGTAAAATTACATCAAAAAGGCATATACACAAAGTCAAAAAAACCAAATCAAGGAATGCTACAAGAACTGATAGACCCACAGTTATGATCTTCCCTCGATGGATAGCCCACAGTCCCGTTAGGAGAAAGATGATAACACAAAGAGTCCCAGATACATATGATTTGAGTCTAAGAGTTTTTCCCCCTTTAAGGTATAAACAGACCTGATACTATAATCTAGTTTAAGGGAAAATATTGTTAGCAAAAAAAAAAACTTGCATGAAGAAAGTTATGACAGCAAATAGGTGTCAAAATACAACAGTAAATTAACACTCAGACCTGCGTACACTCCTATTCATTCAGCCATGGCCACGTGCGCACATTTATACTTACAGCTTTGATCGCTGCCTCTGGGAACATAATAAATTCTAGGACCTCCACACAGACCCGTAAATGCAGTCTCGACCAAGAAATCCCCAGTTCCAAAAAAGACTACTGAATTCTCTGTCTCGGAACGATTCCTTGGGTGTTCTTATTTTTCGGATGTCTGTTAAGTAACATAAAAATTGTCCAGGCACGAAAGTTAGCAGAGCACAGTGTCACTAGCTTAGGTTTCTAGAATTGAGGAATGTCAGATCGGTGTCTACTTTCAGGAAAGTACTATATTTGGTCACCACAATACTAGTCAAAACTCTGTCGGGATGTTGCTGATATTTTTCTTGCCACAGCGACTGATCTGTACTTAAGTGTTATTCTGAAAGAATTAATCCTGGCGCGATAGGCCTTTTACTTCATTTAACTGTTACAGTTCATGTAATGAAAGTGCTTAAGTTCTTCACAGAAATAATGTTCACGTACTAGAACGCTGGCAAAGTTTGGGTACCACAGTATTCACTGAATAAAGAAAAAAACACATATGAAATATTTTACATATTATGTACTCAATATAACTTACATTTTTAAACTGCAAGCGTATAGCTTGTCTTATAGTTTAACCCTTCCCGTGGAATAAGTTATATTTTAAAAAAAATCATCAATCCTCATGAATTAAGAACACGTGCGTATTCCGTCAACACTCATGAGGCTTCTAGCATTTATAAGTTAGTTTAGAAAAATATGTTCTCGTCTGATTATTTAGCAGTAAAGTTAAATTCATTATAGCTACATTGTTGTTTAAGCTAGAAATTATAATTTATTTTGCTTTCCACTGAAACACGTCACTAGAAAATAATACAGACTTATGTATTAAGCGCTCTGCACCAATTCTAACTAGTGAAATAAAATAAGCGATTTAACACTTTAACACTCACAAAATACTAGCTAGACCTATATCTATTTTTTTTACCTCACACAGAACTACAGGTAATCGCACAACTTAGAATCATACGCTGAATATTTATGGAAGTCTAGAAGTTCGACAAATTGTCGAAACAAACTGAGAAACTTCGCTAAACAGCTTATTCTGTTCCGAGCAACCTGTCTACTGCGAATTTAGAGGACTGAATGAAAATAAAATCTAACTCCCTCCAGTATATATGAAACGCCAGACAAAGATGTCCACTATTTCCATAAACTACGCAATAGCCTCCCCCTTTCCGTCTATAACACTACGTTTAACACCTAAACGCATGTCGTAACTGCCACCTACTGACCGAGAGGGCGCGTGTCAGTTGCGAATCTCAGACGGCTAGTCTCCAATGCCCCGGCAGTTTTCACACTTCACGCTGACCATGGCCCACAATGAGGGTCGTGTCAGGTGGGATTTCCAGACAAAATGTCTCAAACTGCGCCAAGGAGACGTCATTTATCGCGCTTTTCTGAGCGTTTAGCCGACACCACTCGTTGTGGCAGGTGAAAATGCAGACAAATTTGTCGCCTGTATGTCTGGCGAAAACGAATATTCACAGTTTACATCCACAACGCGATAACCTCCCGAGCCTGGCATCTACGTAATAACCTCACTAGTGCGTTTCAAAATGAGAAACTAAACCCGGCGAAAGTTAGAATGGGAAAATAGTAATGTATATATTCGCAAACGAACGAATGCAAAAAAACACAGGAAAAAGGAAAAGAGCGATAATAAAAATAGAGGATACGGGTGAAAGAAAAAAAGAAGAGGATATAGGCAATTTAATTATCATAAATGTCTACGTGACACCTGGTCACTTATCCTTTAAAAGTAAAAAAAAAAACTATGTATCACTGGCACTGGACAATATAAACCTGTGTTGTGGAGAGACATGGTTTGGCTTAATAAAAACATTAAAAAACAAAAATGAAGCGTTTCATCAAATAGTAATGAAATTCTACCACACGGCTACCTTAATGTGTGTTCAATTTAGCATTCACTGTGTAATGCAGCCCGTTTCCATATTAGATTCGATGAAGTAATTTGATGTTTTCGTTTATATAATTTGCACAGTTCGTGCCAACATCTTTATGTTTGAAGAAATTGACTGTTTCCACCTGAATATGTAGATACCTTGTGTGTATTTGCTTCGAGCGAGGACTTTTTAATTCACAAATCATTTCAGCGATCCCATCAGCCATCTTGGCTATTTTTGTGCAAGAATATGGTGACGTGAAATAAAAGTGATTAATAGGCTGAACTGCCCATGGTAAACTTCCGGTGTTATGTATAGAGGTTCGCACTAATGACCTGTCATTGAAACATCCTTTTTTGGGGATGCGTAGATGACAGGGAGGACAGTGTGATTCGCTTGCATAGCTAGGCGGTGTTGTCGCACGGAAGGTCCAGGGTTCAAATCCTGGGTAAGCCACTCATGTCTGTTGTTTTTCTGTTGTCTAGTGTTCTACTTCTTTATTTCCTACGAGTGCCTTATAACATACCTTTATATTTGTTTCATATTAATTTACTGTTTACAGGCCTCATGGTTTCCCTACCTTATGTGTTATAAATGATTAACGCAACTTCCGTCACTTAAAAACCAGCAAGATGTCGAAGGTAACAAACAGGGTACCAAATTGGCCTTCAGAAGCTAATTTACTTGATTTCTTACAACTCGCTTCAGTGTTATTATAGCTAATTATCAGGAACAATGGCACACGTGAGCTCGGTCCCCAATATTCGTCCTAAAACCAAAAAACAAAAAAATTACACATTAAACGTGACAAGAGCGGTGAAGAAAAAGACCAAGATCACTAGAGATAACACCATGTACACGCCTTCATTGAATATAACTTATAAACACAACAGGCAGTGTGCCATACTAAATTTCTCCACATTGAGTAGCAGGCACTGAGAAGTCTTTCAAAGATGTACTATGAATCGAATGCACATACTGAATCAAGAACAGATGCTAGTGGTGCATACATGGAAGATGTTATTTCCACTGAAGATGTTTTCCTCCATTTTTACAACACTTCTAACAAAATCATGATTCAGGGTTCAGAGACTGCTGTGAAAAATTGGATACAAAAAGATTTAAACAAATTATGGATAACTGCACCACTGCTGGAGTCAGTCGACAGGCCATCTCACCCAACTTAGCTCTTCCCAACTTACCAGACATATCTTCGCGTTGTCAGACACCCGTTGACAAAAATGTAAAACTACATATGCCATGTATTAATGAATGCGACACGTTATCTCAAACTGAGCTGAAAACACCAGTTACAGCAGAAACAGAATATGGAATCACAGTGGCGGATCACCATTCACTCACTGAATTTGTTGTTAGCGGTCCAGTACCAACATCATCACAACCCTTACAAGTAGCATTTCATCATGATTTATTTACAAGTATTATGTCTGAGATAGATCCACTTAGAGCAGAGCTGAACAGCCTCAGACAGTCGTATGAGAAGCTTCAGGCCGAACATACGGTACTTAAAAGTAGCTATGAAAAAAGCCAGCAGTATACGGTAGAGCTTTGTACACCACCAGAGAAAACGGACAAACTGTGTCAAAAACTGAAAAACACTAACAACGAAACCCAGCAAACCATTACGCAACTAAAACTCCATCACAGCCGAGAAAGTGTCCTGGATTCTCCGAAATTAATTACAGACAATGCAGATAATGTTTGCAGAATCCCTGTAACAATTTCAAATCGGCACTCTCCGCCAAGACGAATAACTCACAGCGTGCGTTATTATCAGAAATCCAGTAATCAGAGCACACAGGTAACACAAGAACGGGCACGTCCTATCACAGGCTCCAACACAAGGATTCAGAATAAAAGGAAGCACCTTATTTTCGGGGACCAGAATGTCAAGGAATTACAAAAATCTAAATTGTTAACAAACGATATGGACTCGGTCACTGTTCGCTTCAAGAACTGGGCATCCAATCAGGACTTGCTGTCACTCCTTAAACGTTTTCCGTCTGATCCCACTGTCACCAGAGTAACTACTCATATAGGTCTATCAGACCCGCTCAAAGGTATTGAAATGTCCCAAGCTGATCTAAACCAAATCACATCAAAATTCCATTCGTTATTCCCTAATGCGAAAATCTAGTTCTCGTCCATTATTCCTCCAGTCAGGGCCCATTACCGCAAATCCATTGATGTCAACAATTCTAAACTTAAGAGGCACTGTGTCAAAAACAACTATAAATTCATTGATCACTCCTCGTACTTCCTTGCGAAATCAGGAGCCCCTAAAAAACATCTTTACAGCGGTGATATTGCCTTATCTACTGAAGGAATCAGCAAGCTGGCAACAAACATCAGGTACCCAGAACGCACCTTCAAAGGAGTCAGCCACACACCAGGATCTCACAATCCAACCAGTCATCTATCAACAGTGAATACCTGCCTCTCGGATAGTAATTATGACCTTGACTTTCCACCATTACTTACTACTTCTAACAACACCCACTCAACATCATCTCATAAGCAGGAACATCAAATCACACCTGTTCTTTTAAATCGCGAAGTGCAGGGAACAGTTTGTGATGTATCCCTACAGCAACAACCACCTATGTTTTCTGCACTTACTCAACAGAAACGATGTGATAGACTCTATCCTCAAAAGTGTACAAACGAAGCAACTCAACAAACTCAGTCTTTATGTCCTGATACACTCCAACCATCAATGTCACAGACACAAGAAGCCTACCACCCGTCACCGCATTTGTACCATCTTCCTATGTATCAACATCTGTGCCCAACCTTTTCTAATTTCTCGCTACAACAAAGACTCTTGGACTATTTACCTTCTGCCGGGAGATCATACTGTTCAGCATACTCCGATCCCACAACAAGAACACATGAATATCCCGCAACCTCATTCTACCCCATGCATCACCCTTCACGTCCTAATCTACCAAATTTATACTTTCAACAGCCCTGTTATCAATGACATTTTAGTAATCATCAATTTCACAAAATATGGCTCCCACAATCACAACGGAATACCTAAATCGTCAGGGACTCAGGTTGGGACATCTGAATGTTTGTCATCTCTACAATGTGAGTAAATTGGCTGAAATTACTTCCATACTCTATAATAACAATGCATACTTTCATATTTTTGGTGTAACAAAAACTAGACTTAATGAACACATTTCTAACCAAGAACTGCAAATTGCCAATTATGAAATTTTCCGTCGGGATCCATCAATTACGTTTGAAACTGGTTTGGCTGCCTATGTGCACACAAGCATCAAAGCTTTAAGACGCGTTGATCTCGAATCTCCTGAAGTTGAATGCATGTGGCTGGAAGTCCGACTCCCACACACTACCTCTATATTAATTGGCTTTATATACCGCAATCCGGATGCCAGAATGGAATGGCTAGATCAGTTCTCGGACATGATAGACAAAGTCTGGATAACTTCTTTGGAACTATTAATAATGGGAGACTTCAATATTGATGCCTTGAAGCGAAACGTTAATTGGGATAATTTGTATGCCGTGTACAACCTGAACCAGTTGATATCGCTACCAACCCGTGTCACAGACAAGTCATCAACCTGCATAGATCATCTGTATGTTACTAACACTGCTCATATCATTGAAGTCTGCGTTCCCGTATATGGTCTAAGCGATCACTACCCCATATGTTGCACCTGGACCAAAAAGGGAGTTCGAATTCCTAAACTCTGTCACCAGGTTGTACAAGCACGAATATTCAAGAACTTTGATAGCTCCAAGTTCTTGTCTGATCTCTTAGCGACACCTTTTGATAATGTCTATGGAGTATCTGACCCGACTGAAGCCCTAGAAATATGGCTGACAGCATTCACTTCAGTTCTTAACAAACATGCTCCTGTGCGTATAAAACGTGTCAAGTCAAGAATTATGCCTCCATGGATAACTTTGGAATACCTGAAAACTAGGCAACAGCGAGACTATTTCAAGAAGATTGGAGACCATGCAAGCTATAGAAAATATAGAAACTTAGCGCAGTACATTTTAAGGAAATCTAAAAGACAGCACCTCAGATACATTATTGACGACGGCCGGAGCTCATCTAAATTCTGGAGCGCTATTAACCTTCTCACAAATGTACACCGGCTTAACCTCCGACAGCAACGTATAAACATTAATGCTGATGAATTTTGCCAGTTCTTCTCGTCGATCGCACGAACATCCGGGATAAATCATCAGCAACTGAATTGTACTGCTCTTTCTGATTTCGTTCAATCGAGGTTAAACGAAGCCCACCTTCCTGAATTACCTTTACTGTCAATCTCTGAGGTCTCTATTTTAATTAAATCATTACCTCAGAAGAAATCGTGCTGTGAAGATGGAATATCTTCGAGGATACTTCAGATTGCAGAGCCTGTTGTATGCGACTCACTCACTTACATTTACAATCTGTGCCTCACAAAGAAAGTGTTTCCTCAACGACTGAAAACAGGCTTAGTGGTACCAGTACCTAAATAAGGTGATATTAATGTCGTCACAAACTACCGGCCGATTTCCCTACTATCAGTCATAACTAAGCCTCTTGAAAGACACATGTATAAACATATTCTTTCTTCACTGAACAGCTACAATCTTATACATGAAAACCAATCTGGATTTCGACCCAAACACTCTTGTCAATCCTTGTTGACTAAGATTACCGAAATCTGGCATTCTAATATCAACTGCGAAAAAATAAATGGAGTATTATTAATCGACCTTTACAAAGCATTTGACACAATTGACCACTCGTTGCTGATACAAAAGCTTGCGGTGTACAAATTTCATCCACAAGTGATCACATTAATAAAATCATTCCTTTGTCGTAATTTTTATAGATAGGCCTTATATTTGTATGGTCCCGATCGAGCAGAGGTGAGATGGTGAAATCTAGGTGAGAGAAAGGTATGAGAAATAGTCCTGTTTACGAGGATTATAGAGTGTAGGAAAAATTACAGTCTTGGATTTGAGTAATTTCTCAAAACCCAACCTATCTAGTACGACACACTTAAATGGAGACTTATTTTTTTCCACTTTTGATGCTGGTTCAAATACACTATCCTCTCGTACGCACACACAAACAATTTTGTGACATCAATACGTACATACGTAGAAACGAACAGGTGAACTATGGGCACATATAATGGGGCGGGGGGGGGGGGGGGGGTTTGACCAAAACTAATATCTTTAAAGGTTTTGTGTAGGTTTATTATATCTTTAGAAGAAAAATAGGTTACAACAGTTAATACATCGTTATCATGTCATCAGGTGAAATCATAGTTACATAAAGGGAAAATCAATAAACAATATATATTCTCATCGACTTTCCCTCTGGAACATGGAAAAACTAGGAAAAGGGTCCCACCCGAGGTTGTTTACAAAGGATTGACAATGGGAGTGGGGTTAGTCGGGACGGGTAACCGGTATGTCCTTAGTTTAACTGTCCCGTTGGCCTTCGGACTTAGTGAGAGATAGATAAAAGAAGGTGTTACATTAGTAGTAAACTTAAGTAAACTAAATTCTTTCGTTCCGTTTTTCCACTCTCAACATTTTTACAGTGAGCTCACTTTCTTTCAGACTTACCCCTCTGTCGGCTGCATACATCCATAGAATTTAATCAAACACAGTGTCTTTAGGACTATTATATGTCCTGTTTTCTTTTCCAGTTCAGCCCCAGAAAAACTCCGTCTAGGCCACTGCTATTTCCTCGGAGATTTCACTGAAATGGTGTGTTGATTTATAATTTTCCTGGCGTGTCATTCTTCGTCGGACTGCAGGTATTTAATTGGGAATAAGTTAGTTTTCTAGGATTCTGTCGTAATGACTGGGAAATATCTCAAACAGCAGAATGGTACTCCCCGGCTGTTCTTGGAAAGAAATAGCCGAAAATGTTCTCTGTAGAAGTTGGTGGTAGGAATATTGTTTACCGTCATATGGTTTTTTCTTAAATAAATGTGCGCTGTCAGTTCTGTCTCATCAGGCCAGGGAACTTTATAGAATAAAATATAGAAAATCTTCTGGTATTGTCCGTTCCAGTTAACATTTAACACAAGTGAACAATTGACCGTTCTGGTTATGTAACCGCTCTCATGGGTTTAGACGGTGGACTTATAAGGGTCTCCAACAATCAGATTTTGGTATAGTCAATGTTTTTATGTTTGGAACATATACTTTGGGATGCCATAAGCCATCTGAACATGACTCTCTATATAATAAAAAGATTTGGATCGAAAAGGTAGGACCACCTGTATAAAAGAGAATATATAAAACAGGTAATTCTACTATAATTATTCTAACACCCGCGTTATTCGGTAAGACCTGTAAAATCACTCCGGTATTTAATTATTTATATTAAAGGACCTTCACGGGTGACTAGCTAATGCATCGTTTTTTAACACTAGCTATGAACAGTTAATTACTCAAAATTTACGCAAGATGAAGTAAAAATATATTATGGGTTTAAACAATTACGCTCGCCTAGCGTTTAAAATTATGTTACACATCTATTATCTCGGGAAATAACGGATAGTTACATTATTTGATTTATGACTGGAAAACTTTGCGATGGGTTTATTTAATAGGTTTAAATTAACACAAAAATCCAGTGAAATAAATGAGGGAACTAAACGACAAAATCACTCAAGACTAATATATTTTACCGTAGCACCAGAATGAATTAGACTCCAATATAGCAGAAAATCCAAAAGAAATCTTGTAAGATTCACTATAAGCTAGTTACTACTTCAAATCTCTGGGCACACATGATAACCGCATTTCCAGTGGTACCAATATATAGTTAATGAATGAAAGATACGCGACACGCGAAGTTTCACGCCTTATTTGATACAGGGAACTATTCTCGTTTCGTGCCGCGAGTCAAAGCTCTAGATTTCCCCGTCCGTCTCGTCCGCCAGCGATTTCCAACCGTCTTAGACAGTTCGCATGGACGTGTGAACCGGATGTGAGAAATCGTCTGCTTCGTTCTTCTGTGACTACACGTCTTTGATGGTAGCCGCTTTGCCGTTTTCCTCTGGCAACGCTCTTCTAGACGGGATGACAGAAAATGGTAGGGAAATGCTTGATTTCCCTGACTTGAGAGATAGGCAGTAGGCGTGGCTAACTAAACCTAAGACAAAACAAAACTCCTGGATCCTCGCATGATAACTGTTTACATATTAATTAGCCCGCGTGGGGGAAAATCTACGTTGGATAGTGAATACTAATTAGCACGCGTGGTAGAATTTCACGTGGGAAACACGTTGCGATTTAACTACACACAAATTCAGGGGCCTCGATGCTATTCAAGGGTACTCTTGTTATCATCCGTCAATTCAGGGACAGCTGAATTTCATCCTATCCGTCACAATCGTCCCCACTTTGAGACATGAAACAATTTTTCATGTTTCATTTATGACAATGAAGCTGCCCTGATCGGTAGCTTTAGGATGATTGGTATGTTCGGTTTCCTCCTCTTTTTCCGTAGTCCAATTTCTACTCAGGAAATCGGCTCCGACATTCTGTCTTCCCGGAATATATTCCACTTTGAAGGAGTACACGCTTAATAGCAAGGCCCAGCGCATGATTCTTGCGTTAAATTCCTTATTTGCGCCAAGAAAAGCTAGGGGAGCGTGGTCTGTCTGCACCGTAAATGATGTACCGTAAAGAAACTCATGGAGACGTCTAATTCCGTTAATTAGTGCCAAACATTCTCTTTCAACTGTGGAGTAGTTACGTTCAGCCGTATTTAATTTACGACTGTCATACGCAACTGGGAATAACAGATTCTGATCGGTGTCATCTGCTTGAAGCAGGGTTGACCCGATGCCCTGACCCGAAGCGTCGACCAGCAATACAAAAGGTTTCTTGAGTCAGGTAGCCTCAAAATGGGGTATCCGGACAACTGTTCTTTTAAAGTGCTGTAAGCTTGTTCACAAATTATGGATATGGGGACTGTGCAAAGGTTCTAAAAGCTTCCTCATCATCCTAGTGAACACTCCTGGTGCGTTATGCAGACCGAACAGCATCACATTAAATGTGTAATGTCCTTCACTAGTGCTGAAAGCTAACAAGGGTTTAACTTCCTCCTTGACTGGTATTTGGTAATAACCTTTACTCAGGTCAATCTTGGAGAACATTCTTGCCTTGCTAAGCTTGGTGAACAACTCAGAAACAGTCTGTAGAGGTTCGGGCTGGAATTCCGTTACAGCGTTTAGCAACTGGTAATCTATGCACAGCCGAACTTCCTTATTGGGCTTCTGCAACAGTACTACACTCGAACTGTAAGGAGATGTAGACTCACTGATAATTTCTGCTTGACGCATCTTGTCTATTTCTCCACGTAGTGCATCAGCTTTAGCGTACAGAGTGGGGTAAACTCTGGTTCGAACAGGGGTCTTGTTTGTTAGTTTCATATCAAATACTATGAGATTTGTTCGCCCAGGTACATCCGTTAAGATTGTAGTGTACTGTTTCAGTAGCGCCCTGGTTTCTGTCTGTTGTGTTTCCGAGAGATTTTCGCCGAATTTGACATCTTTAAAGGATTCTGTTTGTTGCAATGGATACTCCATGCAACTCTCGTCATCTTCCTCGTCTTCCGTTGCTATGGCGACCGCCAGGAAATGCTCGGAGGACGGCACTGGTCTTTCCAAGTATTTCATAAGCAGATTTACGTGAAAGACCTTCTCCTTTCCTTTAATGGAGATCTTGTAATTAGTGCGGGAGATCTTTTTAAGTACGGTAAACGGCCCTTGCCATCCGATGCGAAGTTTGTTGTTTCCGGAAGGAAGTAGCAACAAAACTTTCTCCCCTGGTTAGAGTTCTCTCTCTTTCGCTGCTTTGTTGTATCTTTGAGCGTGTTTTGCGCGTGCTTTCTTAAGGTTGGTTGTGGCTAGGTCCCATCCTAGTTGCAACCTTTCCTTGAGCTCTGATACATATTTGCTTGCTGAGACGACTGTCTCGTCGGCCTTTTGGTCTGTGTTAAATATCCTTCTTTTCTTGAATTCCACTAGAGTTAAATGCTGTTTCTATATATACTGTTGAATGGTGTATAGATATGAAGTTGTATTGTTCCTTGTTCACACTGACATCAACTATTTACAGGACCACAGTGTTAAGAGGTATGGTGGTCTGTGGAAGCTCCAATGTTAAAGACTTATTGTTGGCCCCAGCGTTGCTCGTCAGAGTGGTTGTTAGGAATAGGAATATCAACTCGACCTACGCAGTGGGGTGTAGACATAGAGTGAGAGTATAATACGCGAATGATGAAAGAGTTCGAAGAGTTGATAAATGGTCTTTTTCTCACTCATGTATGGCTGGAAGTCATCGACGCCAACTGCTGTGTACTTTTTGTTACAGTTTAATTGGACGTACACATTCGACAGCACGGATACAGTGACAAATCACAGGTTGGCATAATACATCATGGTACAATTGATAAATGGTCTTGCAATGATACATGGGCACTCGTTGAATCATAGCACAATGGAATGTCAGTAGACAAGCACTCAGTATTGCCCATATATATATCATCTGAGTTTACTGACAAAGCACGTCAGTTTATAAACAATATTCAAGATGGCTTCTAGACCTAACCTCGTCTAGCGAAGATTCCTTTAAATAATGTTCAGCACATATTTTTCATATAATCATATTGAACCGCTAGTAATGGGTTCTCATCTGTAGCAGTGATCTCTGGACTCATCAAGCGATAGTACGGGGCATCCCTTTTCTCTTCTTGAAAGTCACAAAATATTTGGATACAAGATGGCTTCTGGTGAGCTGTCACTCACGTTTGGATACAGACAATGAATCTGTATTAAAGTTAGTCATTCATTAAATGTTCTCATTGCTCTGTAGATTCTATCATGATACAATTGACTTCATCATACAAGATATAGTGCTGCTAGAAATGAATGTCTTCTTCATCTAGTTAAATATTCTCTCAGACGTACAAATCGTGCGTCTGCCTATCGAAAACGATGGCTTCGTAAGAGAGTTCATAAGAAGTGCTTTTGTTACCTTGGTATCAGAAATATGATTCTGCCATTCCTTGGCAATAAGAATTAACACTGGGGTAAAGCATACACGATAGGTCTAAACGTCTATCACTTTCCCCTACACATAAATCGATCACTTTTCCCGGCGACAAGCCGATACAGAAAACTCGACAGCCCCCATCATCAGGGCGAAGCCAAATCACACCTCTCTAGCCACACATCCGCTGAACAGCCTTTGACCTTTCTAGCGACAAAGAACATATAGTTCGACTTAGATATGTAAAGATATACAGATATAAGACAGACTCGTCCTACCTAGACAAACACTACACATAAATTCAGGCCATAGATATTCTGAAGCAAGAACAATCTATTTTTACCCAAACAAAGAATAAATCGCAGTAAAACTGGATTCGTCCGCGGAGTTCGATCTGAGACTCCTTTCAAGGGGAAGTAACTCAATATTGACTTTTCCTTAAGCAAAAGAGTTTCTATTTTGTTTACAAAATATTTGCGAACATAACAAGCATACAAATGTATAATATTGCAAGATATCAAAGACTGCACGTAACAGTCTTACCACACCTCCCGGGAAAAAAAATGAAACATTTTTTTTTTGAAATACTTCTAGGAGCAACGTACAATAGGCTCACAACGCATGAATACTGCGCAGATGCAAATATCAGGAATAAATATAACGCCTAATATGAGGCTAAGTCAACTTATGAAGCGACTGGTGAGAATGTATCTCATAATCTGAGAGAAATTATTTCTCTACAAGTAAATTTTTCCAGGAGGGTGTGATCCACGTATAATACAATTATGGCAATTATACAATGCATAAAAAATTTCATACCATAATTTCGTATTAGATATCTTAAATTTATGATTTATAAAGAAAAATCATTAAAGAACAGCGGTGAATAAATATCAATGAACCGCTAAGTAGTGATACAATCATTATATTATTAAATTACAAATGTGTATCTATCTTGATATAGAAAGGAACTACTATAGACCTAGACATATTAAGCAGTCTAAGACCTAATAGTTATGTGGAATCATCTTGACAGAATGTCTGCCATCACATTATCTGATCCACGAATAGCTCGCACAGAGAAATGAAAAGGTTGAAGAGCAATTGCATATCGAGTAGACCTCGAGCTCTTCAATATCTTACTCTGTATAGCAGTAAGAGCTTTTTGGTCGGTTTCTACTATGAAATGTGCGCCTAGAAGGAATCTTTGTAGTTTGAGAATTGACCAAACCATAGCTAATAGCTCACGGTCTAAAACCGAATAATTCCTTTCTGCCGCATTACGTTTTCTGGAAATATACATTACAGGATGCAGAGTTCCAGAGTACTCTTGCATTAGTGCCGCTCCAATCCCAGTGGATGAAGCATCACTACGAAGAACAAATGTCTTATCTTTAGTAGGTAACACTAAAATAGGTGGTGTTGCAAGTATCGCTGAAAAGACAGATGTCGTCTAGATATGCAATGACATCTGACCGATAAGATAGGATTCGGCGCATCATGCGTACAAATGTAGCTGGTGCGTTCATAAGACCGAAAGGCATAAAATTCCATTGGAACAAACCTCTAGGTGTTGAAAAAGCCGTGAGAGGTTTGGCGCGTTCAGATAAAGGTACTTGCCAATATCCTTTAGACAAATCAAGTTTAGTGAAAAAATGAGATTTGGAAAGTCGAGTAAGTAGCTCTTCCAGTAAAGGCATAGGTTCGGCATCGAACTTCGTTACTTGATTCAATTTGCGATAGTCAACGCAAAGACGTATGTTATTGTCTTTTTTCCGAACAATAACCATCGGCGAAGAATATGCAGAGGTGGATGGTTCGATTATTTTCAAATCTATCATCTCATCCAACTCTTTCTCGACCTGTGCTTGAAAATGTATAGGGATAGGATAAGGTCTAACCCTAATAGGAGTATGGTCAGTTAGAACAATGTCATGTTCAATGACATGAGTTTGTCCAGGGATGTCAGTGAGTACATCCTGAAATGTTTGCAACATAGTTGAAACTTGTCGCTGTTCTCCTAGAGACAAATCAGGAGAGACAGTAACGTTCTTCCATGATTCACTAGAATGAAGTGGGATCATTGGAAGAGGAAGATTTACATCTGAAAAACTCGTTTCCTCATCCTGTATCACGGACAGTGATGAGTAATGACCATGTTGTACTGGAGAATCGTCCGTTGCTTGGAAAATGGGTTGTAAATAATCCGGACGTTCATGGAATTCAGTAAGCATATTGATGTGGAAGGTTTTATGCTTCCCATCAATATCGACAATATAGTCGACATCGGAAATTTTCGATATTATATCGTACGGACCTTTCCAAGAAATAAGTAGTCTGTTTTCCCTACAAGGTAGTAATACAAATGCTTTGTCACCAGGACAAAGTTGTCGTAAGCATCTCTTCTTATTGGCAAATTGCCTTGCCTTCTGTTTCGCAAATTCGGAAGAAGAAGTTGCTAATTTGCATGCTTCGATAATCTTTTGTCTCAACGCGATGACATATTCGTAAGATGACTTTGTGTCATCGTCAATATTGTCAGCTGTTATGAGATCATGAAGCAACGACATAGGGCCGCGCGGTCGCGCGCCAAAGACAAGTTCAAAGGGAGAAAACCCTGTATGTTCATTGGGGACCTCTCTGTAAGCGAAGAGGGCCGCAGGTAAAACTCTGTCCCAGTCTTGAGGATGATCCTCAGTTATCTTCCCTAGTAAGTTTTTAAGTGTTCTATTAAGGCGTTCGACCATCCCGTTAGACATAGGATGGTAGATACTACTTAAAGATCTATCTATCTGCAGAGTAGACATTACTTGAGACATGGTATCTGATATTAGTTGGGTGCCATGGTCTGATAATATCTCTCCGGGGAAACCCAGACGAGAGAATATAAGCCAAAGAGCATCTGCAATATCAGCAGTAGTAATGCTCTTCAGAGGAATAGCCTCTGGCCAACGTGTGCACATATCAACACATGTCAAGATAAACTGATGTCCTCTGGCAGACTTGATCTTAAATGGACCAATAATGTATATGGCCATTTTTTGAAACGGCCGAATAGGAATGTCTGCCGCCTGAATGGGTGCAGCATGGCGTGGACCTTTGGATTTAACTTCCTGACATACTTTACAAGATCGACAATAAATCCGTATGTCCTTGTTTACCAATGGCCAAAAGAAAGCCGCAAGAATTCTTGACTTAGTACGGGAAAAACCCATGTGTCCAGCACACTGAGAGTCGTGAGCGTGCTGCAAAATTTTAACTCTCAAATTCTTGGGAACCAGGATTTGAGAATGACTTGACGTAATGGAGTCTTGAACCATACGTACAAGTACGCCATTCTTCTTTGTAATCCAAGATTTACGACTTGTGTCTTTATTCGGATCACCTTTAGTTGCAAGAATGAAGAATTTCTTCAGAGTGGGATCATCTTCTTGCTGTTTTATAAACGAGTCACGAGAAATTACCAAGGGATCATCTTGGTTATGCACTTCATTATCTTCAGTAGATGAAGTTTGAGGCATATTAAGAGCTTGAGCTCTAGTGACTACAGCGTTAGCAATCTGCATGTTTTGCTTTTCCCAAGCGGAAATTTGTTGTGGAGTGCATTCTTTGACTCCATGAATGCGACCGATGATAAGGTCAGCGATCGGATTTGGAAGAAGACATGCGTGTACATCTCCTGTAAAGAAAGGAGTAGCAATCCTAATGATAGCAGTAGAGTATTTCTCTAATGTGCCGCCAAATGTTACACATTTGACTACTTGTCCAGTGGCACGGGAAGGATCTACGAGTGACTGCCTAACACCAATTGTGGTGCATCCAGAATCAAATAGAACGGAGACTGGATTGTTATGTACTAAACCCTTATGTAAGACAAGAGAACCTCTTCCATCATGCGCGACTGATGCAGGAAGAGCAGGAAGAGGATGGCCACAGCTTAAAGTAGACACTGTGGTTGGCTCAAATAATGTTTTGCATTGGGGGCACTGAGATGCTCTCCCAAAATCAAAAGCGGAACATGCCATATTACTAGCGTCATTATTATCTTTACTCTGTTTATAGGCTTCATGAGACTCTTGCTGTGCAGAGTTTGCCTGAAAATGTGGTTTATGTCTTCTGTTTTGAGATCTACCTTGGTTATTATTACCTCTGTAGTTATTGTTACCTCTATTGTAACCCCTATTTGGGTTTGAGTCATAGTTCTCTTGGTTACCATTATCATATTCATTATAATGAGTATCTCTGTAATTGTGATCTTGTTGTCTCCATGATGGAAAAACTTGGATAATTTCTATAATGACTTCCTTTGCGAAAGTTCCTATAATTATGACCACCCCTGTGTCGAGAGCTATCAGCTCGTCTCCAGTTCTTCGAAGAAGAACCCTGAAATGATTGGTTACCTTGGTTTTGATAACTATTATGGTTACCTTTTTTTTCAAATCTGTTTTGGGGTCCCTGAAATCTGTGTGAATAATTGGGATTGTATGGTGTTGCTGAAGCAACTGGCATACTCTCCTTAATCTTAGCGTTGCCAAAAGTCACGTCGGGGTGTGCAGTGACATATTGGGAACAATATTCTTCCATTTCCTTTAGTGATTTGGGTTTACGCTCATGTATAAATTCAAGGAATGGTTTGTTAACACATGACATAATCTTATCTCTGAGCAACAAATCCATAAGTCCTTCATACGTTTTTTCTGTTTTGGAAAGCTCAATCCAACGATCAACTGTGAGACGTGCCTTTGCAATGAATTCTGAGAATTCTACACCTGTCTCAGGCACCATCGTCTTAAACAAAAGGCGATAGCCTTCCTCACTTAGCTGGTATTTTTTTATCAAAACCGCCCTAATGACATCATAATTATCCTTATCTGCTTCTCCTACAAGGCATAACCTAGTCAGAGATTCACCTTTCAAGTTTTCTGCTAATTGGTTAGCATATTGTGATTTATCCACATTATGAGTACGACAAGAACGTTCAAATCTATCCAGCCAGAATGTAATATCGTCACTGGACTGATTGAACGGTGGAACCTTAACCTTGTAAGTAGAAGGTTTACCATTACCACTAGATGCCTGATTAACATTACTCATACTTGTCAATCTTAATTTCTCTAACTCAAATTCATGTTCTTTTATTGCTTTTTTTTCTTCAGCTTCTCTGTCTAATCTTTTTTGTTCAGCCTCACTGTCTAATCTTTTTTGTTCAGCAGCAGCTTCTCTGTCTAATTTTTTTTGTTCAGCTTCAAATCTCCTTTCCTCCACCTGCATCTGCAATTTCTTTTGTTCAGCAGCAGCAGTAGCTTCTCTGTCTAGTCTTTTCTCTTCAGCTGCTAATCTTCTCTCTTCAGCTAGAGCTTTTCTTTTCTCTGCAGCAGCAGCTAATGTCTTGTCATATTGAGCAACTGCTCATTCTTCTAATTGTTGACCAGTCTTATCAAGGGATTTCCCTAGTGCAATGAAGTATTCTAATGTAGACATGATGTCTAACAATAATACTAATTACTTGAAACAATAATAATAACACAAGTTCTTAGTGACTTGATTAATCAGTACACTATCTCAATCTCAGTGGGTCACAAGCCTTAATAAGGTCTTGTATAATTTCTTGTATACCAGTAATAATAATAAAGTACTGGTTTATACCATAATCCAAGTGCAGTGCACAAGCAATAGTGTCTTATGAAATATACCTATATAAAACATATGTCAACCAACAGCATACATAAAGTACAAATAAGACTGACAATACGAAAACGTTTGCAGAAATCAAATAAATCAAATAGGGAAATCAATGAAAATAATCACTGAATCTGCAAGGAATAACAACACAAATGACGTCACAGTATATGAATATAAATTGTGAATAGAACTGAAAGATAGAAAAGGGTAGACCAACAAATTACAAACAAATCAAAACAAAACTAAAGAACAAAGAAATATTACAAAAATAACAATAATTACAGTCTTCACAGCTAACATAAATAGCAACTGGTTGTTGCAAGCAAATTTCCAATTAAGGAAATTGCACCTAAAGAAAACGCCCACAACGGACCCTCTATCACGTGGGATATTCTGTTGTGAGGACACCGCCCAACCTAAACACAACCCGCTGACATATAAACTAATATACTATACAAACAAATAACATATAACATATAATCATAAATGCATATATCATGTGTGTAATATATAAAGCACTGTGTTGCAGATAGGATGCTCAGTTATACATTAAATAATGAAATGTGTTGGAAAGAGTTTCAGTTCATAAATATAATGGCACAGTTTCTGAATAAACAAAGTAAACTGCCACTTTAATCAATACTAGATTTTTGATTTAATCTATTACAATGTTCAACAATATGAGTATCAGAAGGTCCAACGATGAAATTTACGCACTTATGTTCAACAATACTGCAACAATAGAACAGTTTATGGCCTTCAAAGTATCATCTCTGTACTGTGAAACTCTGTAATGTCTAAGCGTAAAAATGTCAACAACGCTGACCTAGATACTGCATTCACTTGATAGGTCACGTGACAAAGTGTTGACAAAGAGCAAACTAATACTGCAAGTGTGTCGTATCAGCCACAGGAAACGGTCTGGTATCGGTAGTCTGTTGACTTCTCAACTTCTGCGAGGTCAAACCCAGAAAGCTGGCTCACCAGTGTTAAATATCCTTCTTTTCTTGAATTCCACTAGAGTTAAATGCTGTTTCTATATATACTGTTGAATGGTGTATAGATATGAAGTTGTATTGTTCCTTGTTCACACTGACATCAACTATTTACAGGACCACAGTGTTAAGAGGTATGGTGGTCTGTGGAAGCTCCAATGTTAAAGACTTATTGTTGGCCCCAGCGTTGCTCGTCAGAGTGGTTGTTAGGAATAGGAATATCAACTCGACCTACGCAGTGGGGTGTAGACATAGAGTGAGAGTATAATACGCGAATGATGAAAGAGTTCGAAGAGTTGATAAATGTTCTTTTTCTCACTCATGTATGGCTGGAAGTCATCGACGCCAACTGCTGTGTACTTTTTGTTACAGTTTAATTGGACGTACACATTCGACAGCACGGATACAGTGACAAATCACAGGTTGGCATAATACATCATGGTACAATTGATAAATGGTCTTGCAATGATACATGGGCACTCGTTGAATCATAGCACAATGGAATGTCAGTAGACAAGCACTCAGTATTGCCCATATATATATCATCTGAGTTTACTGACAAAGCACGTCAGTTTATAAACAATATTCAAGATGGCTTCTAGACCTAACCTCGTCTAGCGAAGATTCCTTTAAATAATGTTCAGCACATATTTTTCATATAATCATATTGAACCGCTAGTAATGGGTTCTCATCTGTAGCAGTGATCTCTGGACTCATCAAGCGATAGTACGGGGCATCCCTTTTCTCTTCTTGAAAGTCACAAAATATTTGGATACAAGATGGCTTCTGGTGAGCTGTCACTCACGTTTGGATACAGACAATGAATCTGTATTAAAGTTAGTCATTCATTAAATGTTCTCATTGCTCTGTAGATTCTATCATGATACAATTGACTTCATCATACAAGATATAGTGCTGCTAGAAATGAATGTCTTCTTCATCTAGTTAAATATTCTCTCAGACGTACAAATCGTGCGTCTGCCTATCGAAAACGATGGCTTCGTAAGAGAGTTCATAAGAAGTGCTTTTGTTACCTTGGTATCAGAAATATGATTCTGCCATTCCTTGGCAATAAGAATAAACACTGGGGTAAAGCATACACGATAGGTCTAAACGTCTATCACTTTCCCCTACACATAAATCGATCACTTTTTCCGGCGACAAGCCGATACAGAAAACACGACAGCCCCCATCATCAGGGCGAAGCCAAATCACACCTCTCTAGCCACACATCCGCTGAACAGCCTTTGACCTTTCTAGCGACAAAGAACATATAGTTCGACTTAGATATGTAAAGATATACAGATATAAGACAGACTCGTCCTACCTAGACAAACACTACACATAAATTCAGGCCATAGATATTCTGAAGCAAGAACAATCTATTTCTACCCAAACAAAGAATAAATCGCAGTAAAACTGGATTCGTCCGCGGAGTTCGATCTGAGACTCCTTTCAAGGGGAAGTAACTCAATATTGACTTTTCCTTAAGCAAAAGAGTTTCTATTTTGTTTACAAAATATTTGCGAACATAACAAGCATACAAATGTATAATATTGCAAGATATCAAAGACTGCACGTAACAGTCTGTCAGTGACCGAAGTAAGGTTTCTAGTGGCCCCTTAATAGGTCTGCCGAATAAAAGTGTAGCTGGCGGAAATCCTTGTAGATGCCTGGGGAACTTCTCTGTAGGCGAATAAAGCTGCAGATATATATTGGTCCCAATCTTCAGGTTTCTCTTGACCTAGCTTACGTAACATCATGGTGAGGCTTCCGTTAACACGTTATATTAACCCACTTCCAGTCGGATTATAAGGGCTTGTGTAGATGTGCTGGTTCCTCAATATCTTAACGATCTCTTCCATCAACAGGCTACGGTATGGGGATGCGTTATCCGTCAAAACGTTTTGAGGGAAATCCAACCGTGTAAATATCTGCACGAGGGCTTCTGCGACATGCTTGGAATTCATGCATGTTAGCGGTATAGCTTCGGCCCATAAAGTGCAAGTGTCGACTAAGGTCAGGATAAACCTGTGCCTTCTTTTAGTCCTTTCTAAGGGTCCTAAAATGTCGATTACAACCCGTTGAAATGGTGTCCCCACTACTGGCGCATCACCCATGGGAACAAAGGGTGTCCGTTGCTTGGGTGCCACACGTTGGCACTGGGCACAAGATTTCACGTACCTGATAATCTCAGAGTTCATTCCTGGCCACCAATAGTGAGTTTTTATTCGCTGAATAGTGGCGTTTTGTCCCTATGTCCGCTAAAGGGAAGAGAGTGCCCCATTTCTAAGATCTTGCTTCTGTACTGCGTCGGTACTAGGAGCTGGTTATTCCCTGTATCAGGGTCGCCCGTTCTACGATACAATACGCCATCCTTCGAAAAGATGTCTCCGTGGTGTCTGGGGTCCTTAGCCATGGGCAGTTTTCTAAAGCAGGGTTCCAGAGTAGGATCCTTTTGTTACGCCTCTTTTAGTTCATTCGGTAACAAATTTTGCGCAGGCTCCCGTTCCTTCTTGGTTTGCCCTCTTGTGGTTACCACTGCCACAATCGGCTCTTTTGGTCTCCCAACAAACACATATCTACATCCCAGGATAACTGGGTAGATAGGATCATTCATTATGGCCGCTTTAATAACCCCTCTGACAAAATCAGAGTGAATTTCTACCAGTGCGATAGGCAGCGTCCTGGGTGCATCACTCTTAAAAACTCCACATAGTTTGACGGTTTCCTCTGTCTCCTGACCGAGTTTGACTAGGTGCCTGGCGACAATACAGTCAAAAGATAATCCAGTGTCAAAAAGACAAGTGGTTGAGGTACCGTTCAAAATTACAGTTCCTCGCGTTGAGGGTCTCTCCCCTTCAGGTTGAGAATCACTGACATTGACTCTTCCTTGCGAGGCTGTATGCAAGCATCCGATGCGATCTGGGCCGGTGTGCTTGCCCTGATCAGACGTCCCTGCTGTAGGGGTCTTTCCTTTGCCTTGACCTTGGTGGCCGCGCTGTCACACAGGCTTTCCAGGTTGATCAGGATTGTTGTTGTTGGTGGGATAACGGGTTTTGTAGAATTTCGATTTTTCTTGGGGAGGTCTCTGGGTATTCGTTTCTCGTGGGTTATAGTGCTGGGAGGAATTGAAAGAATGGGATGACTGTTCTAGATTTTGTTTTCGAGATGGCTCATCTGTTGGTTTGCGTTTTGTGCTGGGAAGTTCGGCCATTGCATTTGCATAGCGTTCCGCCTTATTGGGGATGTCCTCAAGCTTGACTGCGCCCTGCTCAGCCAGAAATCTACGGGTTTCGTTCGACAAAGTTGATTTTATCTGTTCCACAAGAACAAGTTCAAGAATTCCCTCATATGTAAGAGGTAATTCTGATAATTCCAGGCACTTTGTCAAATAGGCCTTTAAACGTGAAGAGAACTGTGGAAATGTTTCCGTGCTCTCCTTTCGGCTGTTTCTGAACATTTGCAGAAATTTGCGAGCGGTTATCTCAAAACGCTCTAGCAAGGCCTTCTTTAACATGTCGTAGTCATCTTGGCTGCTTCCCAGCTTCGTGTAAACGTCATAAGCGTTACCTTTTAGTGCCTGAGAAAGTTTTAGGCACCACCGGGAACTCTCTAACCCATACAGATTCGCCATTGTCTCGAATTTTTCTAGGAAAGTGTCAATTTTCTCATTGGGTCTCGGGAAAGACTCTAAGACAAAAGACATTGCTGTTAATTGGGCAGATTGAGTGCAGGAGAGATCCGTTAACTGAGACTGGGGTGAAGACGGCTCTCCATTATTGGAAGTAGAAGCACCCCGACTTTGGACTTCTAGAGTCTTAAGTGCCAATTCATGCTGTCTCTCCTTCTCTCTCTCCTCGCGTTGTCTCTCCTTTTCTCTTTCCCGGCGAGATTCCATCTCTGCCTCAATTTTCTTCTGTTCTAATTGACGATCTTCCGCTTCTTTCTTCTCTGCTTTATCTTGTGCTTCTTTCCTCTCTGCTCTCTCTTTTGCTTCCTTCCTCTATGCTCTAACTGTGCTTCCTCCGCGTCATATCTGTCAAGTTCTTTGTTGACAAACGCGGTCGCTTCAACGGCTTGCAATCATGTCTCCTTTGCCTCATCTCTCAACATCGACCTAAGCTTAACTCTCTCTGCCATGTCGAAGAACTGATTGCTACTAAGCCGAGAGAATAAGAAGAAGAAAAGAAGGGGGAAAACGAAACTCTAAGCCGCTTACGAGAAAAACTTACTTAGTCGTTCCCCTTCTACCGTGAGGTGTAGAGCTTTGGAAGAGAGAGCGCCAGACTATTCTATCAGCTGTCTTCTTCCTGGCCTGGTTCCATTCTAGTCCTCGGTCCTTCAAAGATTGTCTAATGTTGTCCTCCCAGCGGACTCTGGGTCGTCCTGGGGGTCTGGATCCCTGGCTCTTTGTTTCCCATGCTTGTCGTGGTAGCCGATCTTCTCCCATTCTGCAGACATGGCCAAACCATCTTAGTTGGGACTGTTCTACTTGGGTCTGCAGCGGGTGGCATTTTAGGCCTTGACGAGAAAAACACAAAATATAAATTACCTGAGATACCTCCTACCGTTATTAATTTGCTAACCTATCGCTGCTATTTTCTGGCAATTAAGCTCTAAATGCAGGCGACTATGCCACATTAAATGGTAGGTCAAACAACTAGAAAAAATCTACTATTACTATCGGTAGAGAAAAAAATATTTAAAAAATTATTATTATATTTATTTTTTTTTAATTTTAAGGAGAAAAAAAAATTTTCCTTAAAAAAATAAATCTCCACCACAAAGCTCGCCCGCCGAAGTCAGTTAGAGAAGGAACGTTATTAACTAGACTTTAAAAAATCAGAATAGCCGTCCTTTGCTTAGCTCAACTCTGCTAACTTCAAAATACCTTAGTGATTGATAAACATCCATGCAATCCAACGGTTTGTGCACAAAATTTTATCATATACCATATATTTGACAGATGTTATTGTAAACAAGTTGTAAATAATTTTATAATGCTGTGAAAAAAAAACAACCTAAAATTTTGTTTGGTCAAAACACCCTGTCTAAGATCGTTTGTCTAGGGGGATGAATTTTTTTATTTCCTTACCTCACAAGACGATCACACAACACACTCTATCAAACTGAAAATTCAGATAAGATACCGTAACAGACGTTAGTCCATTACTAGACCTGGCTCAGAATTCCTGTGAGTAACACATTTATTGTGGTGCTTGTACAGGTTTCTAGTTCAGTCCCTCGACGAGTCGCCCATTATTGTCGTAATTTTTATAGATAGGCCTTATATTTGTATGGTCCCGATCGAGCAGAGGTGAGATGGTGAAATCTAGGTGAGAGAAAGGTGTGAGAAATAGTCCTGTTTACGAGGATTACAGAGTGTAGGAAAAATTACAGTCTTGGATTTGAGTAATTTCTCAAAACTCAACCTATCTAGTACGACACACTTAAATGGAGACTTATTTTTTTTCCACTTTTGATGCTGGTTCAAATACACTATCCTCTCGTATGCACACACAAACAATTTTGTGACATCAATACGTACATACGTAGAAACGAACAGGTGAACTATGGGCACATATAATGGGGCAGGGGAGGGTTTTGACCAAAACTAATATCTTTAAAAGTTTTGTGTAGGTTTATTATATCTTTAGAAGAAAAATAGGTTACAACAGTTAATACATCGTTATCATGTCATCAGGTGAAATCATAGTTACATAAAGGGAAAATAGATAAACAATATATATTCTCATAGACCTTCCCTCTGGAACATGAAAAAACTAGGAAAAGGGTCCCATCCGAGGTTGTTTACCCAACAGATCAAACAAAGGATTGACAATAGGAGTGGGGTTAGTCGGGACGGGTAACCGGTATGTCCTTAGTTTAACTGTCCCGTTGGCCTTCGGACTTAGTGAGAGATAGATAAAAGAAGGTGTTATATTAGTAGTAAACTTAAGTAAACTAAATTCTTTCGTTCCGTTTTTCCACTCTCAACATTTTTACAGTGAGCTCACTTTCTTTCAGACTTACCCCTCTGTCGGCTGCATACATCCATAGAATTTAATCAAACACAGTGTCTTTAGGACTATTATATGTCCTGTTTTCTTTTCCAGTTCAGCCCCAGAAAAACTCCGTCTAGGTCACTGCTATTTTCTCGGAAATTTCGCTGAAATAGTGTGTTGATTTATAATTTTCCTGGCGTGTCATTCTTCGTCGGACTGCAGGTATTTAATTGGGAATAAGTTTGTATTCTAGGATTCTGTTGTAATGACTGGGAAATATCTCAATGAGCAGAATGGTACTCCCCGGCTGTTCTTGGAAAGAAATAGCCGAAAATGTTCTCTGTAGAAGTTGGTGGTAGGAATAATGTTTACCGTCATATGGTTTTTTCTTAAATAAATGTGCGCTGTCAGTTCTGTCTCATCAGGCCAGGGAACTTTATAGAATAAAATATAGAAAATCTTCTGGTATTGTCCGTTCCAGTTAACATTTAACACAAGTGAACAATTGACCGTTCTGGTTATGTAACCGCTCTCATGGGTTTAGACGGTGGACTTATAAGGGTCTCCAACAATCAGATTTTGGTATAGTCAATGTTATTATGTTTGGAACATATACTTTGGGATGCCATAAGCCATCTGAACATGACTCTCTATATAATAAAAAGATTTGTATCGAAAAGGTAGGACCACCTGTATAAAAGAGAATATATAAAACAGGTAATTCTACTATAATTATTCTAACACCCGCGTTATTCGGTAAGACCTGTAAAATCACTCCGGAATTTAATTATTTATATTAAAGGACCTTCACGGGTGACTAGTTAATGCATCGTTTTTTAACACTAGCTATGAACAGTTAATTACTCAAAATTTACGCAAGATGAAGTAAAAATATATTATGGGTTTTTTTTTTAAACAATTACAGCTCGCCTAGCGTTTTAAAATTATGTTAC